>SDVV010029160.1:0-11857 GCA_016164225.1 Gammarus roeselii
GCCGTGTCGAGTGATGGCTATAGAGCGGACACGGGTGCCAGTGCCGTGTCGAGTGATGGCTATAGAGCGGACACGGGTGCCAGTGCCGTGTCGAGTGATGGCTATAGAGCGGACACGGGTGCCAGTGCCGTGTTGAGTGATGACTATAGAGCGGACACGGGTACCAGTGCCGTGTTGAGTGATGGCTATAGAGCGGAAACGGGTGCGAGGGCCGTGTCGAGTGATGGCTATAGAGCGGACACGGGTGCGAGTGCCGTATCGAGTGATGGCTATAAAGCGGACACGGGTGCGAGTGCCGTGTCGAGTGATGGCTATAGAGCGGACACGGGTGCCAGTGCCGTGTTGAGTGATGACTATAGAGCGGACACGGGTGCGAGGACCGTGTCGAGTGATGGCTATAGAGCGGACACGGGTGCGAGTGCCGTGTCGAGTGATGGCTATAGGGCGGACACGGGTGCGAGTGCCGGGTTGAAACAACCATTCAATTATGCATGGCGATAATTAAATCCACGGCATGATCACCAACCCATGTATCGAATAAACGCTGGGTTCAGTATCGTTGAAGTGGCTTTACGAATTAATATATTTTCCCTCAAATAATTCTGATATTCTGAGCCTAATCGTCCAATTTAATGTTCGATTATAGCAAGGGCTTTTTGTTCAGGATGCCACTGGAAATGTCCGGAGCGCGTCAACCCCCGGTTTGAAATTGGAACTGTATTATGCTCAGGAGCTAGAATGGGAATATTTCCTGGTCCCGTGTCCGGACTGAGAGTTGCTAGGTGATGGAGGGAACTATATTATGCTCAGGAGCGGGAATGGTAATGGTTGCTGGTCCCGTGTCCGAACTGAGAGTTGCTAGGTGATGGAGGGTCTGCTGGATCATGCCCAAACAACCTTTCTTTTGTTATTCTGGGTCTGTTGGAGGATATTAGCAACATCCTCAATATGTGATATAAGCTTGGCCCTGTAAGCAGTGTAACACCCAGTCATCTCCCCCCTTTTTTAATCCCCTTTCCCTCCCTCACACCCACGAACCACGACCTAGAACAAAGGATTTTTCTTTCTTCACTGCGTGAGGTGATCGAGTTATGGTAATATTATTCATAACAGAATGTGCGCCGAAAAATGTAAATTAAATAGTTATAATAAGTATTGTAACACATAAAATGACGATAGAACTGAATTTACCGAAATATAGATGAAACTTACCACGTATTTGCCAGCGCAAGATCTTTTGAAGGCCACATTTTCTGCTTCGGTGGGAGATGTGAGACGATTTTTGTAGGTGGGGGCTGGTACTCCGGGAGAACCCCACCAATGAAATCGTCCCTCACGCCCGAAACGTCTCCGTACATGCGAAGCCCCTCATCCTCACCTTTCCAATGGTAAGCCCACCTTATATCCTTCCCGCTCCACCCCGACTCGAAAGTGCTCGTCAGCAGCTGCCCCTCAACAAAGTGCCTTCTCGAGCCTGAGCTCGCCAGTCCGCCTCACACAAGTTCCGACGCTGTTCAACTTTTTTAATTACTCGGATTGGCTCCTCAGATCCATTCTCCTTGAAATGGCTTCCAACTAAGTGAACACTACGTGCACATTACAGCTACAGAACGGTTGGTTCTTTTTTGCACTACGTGTACATAACAGCCACTGAACGGGTGGTTCCTTTTTGTACTACGTGTTCATAACAGCCACAGAACGGGTGGTTCCTCTTTGCACTACGTGTACATAACAGCCACAGCACGGGTGGTTCCTTTTTGTACTACGTGTTCATAACAGCCACAGAACGGGTGGTTCCTCTTTGCACTACGTGTACATAACAGCCACAGAACGAGTGGTTCCTCCTTGCACTACGTGTACATAACAGCCACAAAACGGGTGGTTCTTGTACATAAGAGCCACAAAACGGGTGGTTCTTGTACATAACAGCCACAGAACAGGTGGTTCTTGTACATAACAACCACAGAACGGGTGGTTCTTGTACATAACAGCCACAGAACAGGTGGTTCTTGTACATAACAACCACAGAACGGGTGGTTCCTCTTTGAAACACCTTTGATTTATTGAAATAAATAGTACAAGATCATCAGTAGCTGTTAATTCATTTTCGACAGTTTTTTTTTTTTGTCGTTGTGTATGTATTGTATATATAATTGTGTAAGTATTGTTACTATTATTTCCCGGCGCACAATGTTATGAATAATGTTGTTACAACTGGCACACTGTAAATCCAAAAATATCGCCCTTGTTTTAGGTTGTGATGAACTGGGTAAGGTTACTTCACAGCTCAAGTTTTCGACATCAGTTTTTTATACGTCATGTCTCGTATAATGTATCCAAAACTACCTGACCAACCCAACCTAACTTTGAGGCACGTTTGTCTTACTCGCTGTGCAACTGCCTGCCTTTTGACGCTCGGGTACGTTTTTCTAACCCGCAGGGAACTTACGTGTGGAGAATTGTACGTACAGTTGCCTTACGGGTTAGTAACACCTACCCAGGAGTCCAACACGCGCAGTCTCTCTGATGGTTCACCTCATCTGATCTGATGGTGTTGACGCATCACTACACGCATTTCACATTAACTATTACGTGCATGTTACATATCGCAGGAATACCATCCCGTATGTATTTCAATTGAGATTTATATATATATATTTTATTCGTTGAATGCTTCCATCGTCACCAAGCTCCAATCGCCGCCATCGGCCTCGTAGCATGCGCTCTCTAAAGGGCCTACCAATCACCATAACAATAACAGTTCTTCGTTGCGCGGCCCACTTGGCCTACACAATTATTTCCCGGCCTGCCCTCGGCGCCTCTCGTGTCGTGTTGCCTTCACCGGGAAAAATACGGGCAGCGACTTCAATATATACGAGGAACGGGAGATAAAAATATAAAAAGAACGAGTGGCGGCTCTTAAAGGCGTAGAAATAGAAGCAAAGTACGAGCAGCGATTGCAAGCTGCGTAAAATTGATATATAAATACGGGTTCTTGTTTGAAAATAAATGAGGTATCATTGAGAAGGCTGTAACGAAGAGCAAACATGCCTCGTCCGAAAAATATATCATGCATGAAAAAAAATTAATTCCATTTTTGAAAAGCAATGAAAAAAGCACGACGCCTAATTTGATGTTCTTAGACTGCACAAGGAGAACAATTTGCATTAAGCAGTGTCAGTTCTACGAAGTCAACATAAATGTATTCATTCATCATACATTGCGTAATGCCTACGCTCTGAGAATTATTCGAAGCGTGACCTCACACAACAAGCGATACATCTCTGGCGGGCGGAAGGAACAGTATCAACAACAACAAGGGGTATCCGCATAAATCGTTGCCTGGAAGACGGTCCGACTCTCTTCACGGCCAAGAAAAGAAAAAGACGAAAAAGTGTGCCGTGGCGCGACGAAAAGAAGGGTTCCGGAGCAGAAAACTTGACATCGAGGGTTCCTTCGATCGGGGCTCTGATTTAGTGGCAGAATTGTTTGCACTCTTTTAATATTTCAAGGAGTGAGCGTGCAATTGTTAACCTTTATTTGTACATTTCTATTGATTAGAGCGTGTGAATGAGTTCTTCCAGCAGCTGCGGTATAATATTGTGATCTGAATCAAGCCTGTGATTGCTTACATTTCACGTTGTGTTGGGTCTTCTACCATGAAATCAGTACTCTTTAAATGAACAATTGTCGTATATTAATATGAAAATTACTCCTATTTGTGATCAGGGCCTACCAGCAGTCCGTCTCATGGCGCTTATTGATGGATATCATTATCAGTTAGTCACCAAATGTTATGATGAAAGATACGTAAACATTGCGGGCTATTATACGCGTAGCGTAATGACGTACTCGATACGTTCATGCACCGTGCCCAGTCGCAGCATTTTCTACGTATAAATAATAAGAAAACGTTTCTGAGGGTTCAGTTGCTTGGGTTTTGATTCGACAATTGTTTCTGTGGAAGCGCTTCTTGTTGTATTTTAGGCCCTGCATTGTTCCTCGAACAAACAAACAAAAATTTAAACATATTATAAGAGGCAAAGAGCTCAATCACGAGCCGGAATATAATAAGAACTAAGCCGCTCTTAAAATTTTCATTGCATTAAAAAAAATTATTAACATGAGTAAAAGGTTGCTATATTTCGATCACGGACGGTGATCCTCATCTGGCACGATAAAATAATTAAAACACCAAAATCAGTTGATAAACCGTATGTGAACCGTACGTGCGTTTGTTCACGTACGGTTCATTGACTGATTTTGGCGTTTTAATTCTTTTACCGTGCCTGATTAGCACAGTCCGTGATCAAGATATAGCACACCTTTACTCATGTTAACTAAATTTTTTAAATGCAATGACAATTTTAAGTGCGGCTTATTTCCCTATTAAACATATTATATAAAAATTATGAATAACACTATAAAAACGAATCAACTGAGAATGAGGTATCTGTTTGCTATAAATGGTTATATCATAGAAAGTATTTGGAATTAATTTAGACAATAATAACAGTGTCAGTTAATTTAACTAACAAACATCACGTGATTACACCACAACACATCTTCGTGGCAACCTCAACACGACTCGTACTCTACTGTGACGACGAAGGTATTCATAGACTCTGTCACTTTACTTCCACCCCTCGCCGTCTTTATGGCAATAACAGGCGTCTGTTGTCCACGGGGCGGATCATTACATGAGACCCGATCCTATCTCCTTCCCATTACTTTAGCTCATGCCTTGATTTTATTCTCGATCCCACGGGGA
The DNA here is from genome assembly GCA_016164225.1 of Gammarus roeselii. Classification (NCBI taxonomy): domain Eukaryota; kingdom Metazoa; phylum Arthropoda; class Malacostraca; order Amphipoda; family Gammaridae; genus Gammarus; species Gammarus roeselii. The sequence goes on from SDVV010029160.1 coordinate 4,772, forward strand.
AGACTGAACAGAACAGACGGCAGGGGGTTGTAGATAATTGAACAGACTGAACAGAACAGACTGCGGGGAGTTATAGATAATTGAACGCTTATATTATTTCGGTTGATGGCAGCCTCTTATATCGCAATTTCGGCTTGGGTTAATTGATCAATAAATCATTTGTGTCAATGTAGACCGATCTTGCCCGGTTGAGTTCTCGTTTAGGCATTGAAGTTCCAACCATCTTGCTTAGTATCGTGTAACCGCGCTGACACCACCTCATGATCCAGACTGAGTCCCTCACCGACCATAACTGGACCTTACAGGTGCGTGTTAAATGCAGCTTCTTTTCACATAACAGCAGCTCCTACATCTGTGGAGTATGGAGCAGTTCTTCACCCTCAGCAGCTGCTGGTCCATGATGTGTTCTGTTCGAAAGCACCTATTGGCCGTATATATGGTCTCACGCCCCCTCTCACGTATGGTCTCACGCCCCTCTCACGAATGGTCTCACGCCCCTCTCACGTATGCAGCTATGGATTCAATAAACCACATCCGGTTAAGGCCAACAAATAGTTTATGTATATACATACATGTGTGTGTGTGTGAGCAAACTTGGGAAGAGATGATAATATATCGAGGAATATTTTTCGGTGTGCCAGTCCTGGGAATGAAAGAGTTTCTCATCGTCATGGCAGTCGCCAACAGGATGCGACAGTCTGAGCGTTGATGTACCCAAGATGTGTGAACTAAAAACAGGTGTGCTCGACAGCTTCTCTTTACCTGGAAAATGGCAGTTACGACCGTTGTTGTTTTGGCATCAGCCAACAAATTTGATTGAAAGTTTGATAACGGATAAAATTACAGAATTCTTGTAATCAAACAAATTGATTGTCGACTCCCAGCATGGCTTTAGACACAACCATTCCTGTCTTACGCAACTACTTCTCTTTTTCAGAAATATAATCAAAATCCATGACACAAAATCTTCCATCGACATCATTGATCTTGACTTTCAAAAGGCATTGACTTTCAAAAGGCCTTTAATAAAGTCCCCCACAAGCGCCTAATTAGTAAATTGCACAGCATCGGTATTCGAGGCTAGCTTCACGTCTGGATAAAATGCTGGCTTACGGACAGACGGCAGCGAGTTGTACATAACGAAGCTTCATCCCCCTGGGGTAATGTTACAAGCGGCGTGCCTCAAAGATCCGTGTTAGGGCCAGTTCTCTTTATAAAATTCATTAGCGATCTCGATAACAACGTACTCTCCAACATTAGCAAGCTTGCTGACGATACTAAGATCGGAGGAAAAGTACAAACTGAACTAGAGTGTCAGCAGATCCATCTAGACTTGAACAAAATTGTTGATTGGTCAGAAAAGTGGCAAATAAAATTTAATGTAGACAAATGAAAAGTTACGCACATAGGTCCTTATAACCCCAAACACGAATATTCAATGTCTGTAAAGAAACTCATCCCGTCACCAAAGAGAGAGATTTAGGTCTCATCATTAGTATCGACTTGAAGAGCAGCAAGCAATGTAACGAAGCTGCCAAAAAAGGCAACAAAATGCTAGGTATGATATCCCGCAGTCTCGTACAAAAACCCACACAGTATGCTCAAGTTATTTATTGTATTTGTTAGACCGCATCTCGAGTATGCCGTTCAATTCTGGTCTCCATTCCTTAGAAAAAACGTTATTAAACTTGAGAAGGTTCAACGTAGCGCTACCAAACTCATCCCCTCGCTGCGGAATAAATCGTACGAAGACAGGCTTCGTGAACTCATTTTTTATTCGCTAGAGAAACGTCGAGTTAGATGCGACATGATAAAATTGTAGAAGATTATGAAGAGTAAGGAAAACGTCGACCGAGCGAGCCTTTTTACTCCTGATGCAAACGGAGTGACTAGGAACAATGGATACAAAATCGTTGGGAAACGTTTCTCACTCGACATCACGTGCAATTTCTTCACGTATAGAGTTGTCGAAGAATGGAACAAACTTCCAGTGGAGGTTGCAAACAGCAATACAATCGAAACGTTCAAGTCGCGGCTCGTTAAGTTCTACATAAATCGCTGATAAACAGCTAAACCGTTCCCTTTTCTGCTGCTGTAAAAAAACTTAAATAGCACACGAAGTTCTCTTAGACGTACTACTTCAGAACTAATCCTCTTGCTATCAAAAGGCAACCTAGTTTGGGCCAATCGGCTTAGACGTTCTACTCCAGAACTAACCCTCTTGCTATTAAAAGGCAAACTAGTTTGGGCCAATAGGCCTGTTGTTGTCTTCCTACACTTGTAACTGTTATAACACTCCGTTTTTACGCTTATAATATGTAGCCAAAGTGTGACTTTCTCATGATGCGAGCGGCTAGATTAGAGCTAGCCTCCCCCAATTTTTGCGCCCTCCAGCAAACAGATGTTTGCCCTCGGACTTGGTTACTCGTCTTAGACCCGTCGTATGATGTGAGGTCATTTGTGCCTGTCTGTTGAAAGGAGATCAGCGGTTCTGGTAATCGATTAGGGGTAGCAGCAGCTGGCTATGTATTCATTCTCTATTGCCTTCACAGCCCTGTATGTATTACCAAAATAGAGGAGGAGTTAAGTTTCGGTAAGCCAATAAGAGATATGGAACCGGGGGGACACGCCTCTCAGAGGTTGACGAAGGTGGTGCTACTCCTTTGTTGGACAATTCCCTTCAACCCTACCGAAGGCATGTAGTGAGAATCCTAAAGCCTAATAACATCGCGTAGCAGTGATGAACCAGAGAAAATGTAGTGAATCCGGGCAGTCGGCAACAAATTCTGACACTAAACCGGATAAGTTCATAGCATTGATTCATCGCTCGATGAGGTAAACTACAATGCTGTTGAAGATCCAGCTACCGAAGTAAACCATACTGTAGTGATGAATAAAAAGTGCAAGAATGAGCCAGGAAAAACAATAGACAAAGAATTAGAAAGAAAAAACAATAAACTATCCGACTAACCGATAAGAAAAAAAGTGGCTGAGAATATCATCACGACCAAGCCACAGGGGAAAGTGGGTGCCCGTGATGATGTGACGCCCTATGAAACGTGGAATTTCTTTTCCTTTGATGAGATGTTGGACAAAATTATTCAACGAGCAAATATGAAGATTGCTGCCACCATTGCTACCGTCCAGCTGCAACCTGAAAACCCACTGTGGTCGCATGTGAAAATAGTGGAATTGACAGATGGGAGCATTCATTGGTCTGTTGTACCTTCGTGGTCTACAAGTGTTGAATCATCAAAGCCTTCAGTTGCTATTCCCTGATGAAATTGGCCCTCCTGCCTTCAGCGCTTGCATGTCATCTAAGCGATGAGAGCATTCATTGGTCTGTTGTACCTTCGTGGTCTACAAGTGTTGAATCATCAAAGCCTTCAGTTGCTATTCCCTGATGAAATTGGCCCTCCTGCCTTCAGCGCTTGCATGTCATCTAAGCGATGAGAGCATTCATTGGTCTGTTGTACCTTCGTGGTCTACAAGTGTTGAATCATCAAAGCCTTCAGTTGCTATTCCCTGATGAAATTGGCCCTCCTGCCTTCAGCGCTTGCATGTCATCTAAGCGATGAGAGCATTCATTGGTCTGTTGTACCTTCGTGGTCTACAAGTGTTGAATCATCAAAGCCTTCAGTTGCTATTCCCTGATGAAATTGGCCCTCCTGCCTTCAGCGCTTGCATGTCATCTAAGCGATGAGAGCATTCATTGGTCTGTTGTACCTTCGTGGTCTACAAGTGTTGAATCGTCAAAGCCTTCAGTTGCTATTCTCTGATGAAATTGGCCCTCCTGCCTTTAGCGCTTGCATGTCATCTAAGCGATGAGAGCATTCATTGGTCTGTTGTACCTTCGTGGTCTACAAGTGTTGAATCGTCAAAGCCTTCAGTTTCTATTCTCTGATGAAATGGGCCCTCCTGCCTCTCGCGCTGGCATATCATTTAAGCGATTTTAATTCATCAATTCATATATTTCCTCTGATGATCCAACTACTGGAACTGAGCGATGGAAGTATGACAGGTTTGCTGCAATTAGATATTTATTCGAATTACTCTACGATAATTGTAGTTCTGCTCTAATTCCTTTGGATTTTTTTCATCTCTCGATGAGGCTGGACCAAAATTTTCGCAGCAGCTCTTCATTTGGTAGAATAATGCAAACCATGACGTTTTTTTATATTTCCCTAAAAAATCCACCTGAATAACCTTGCAATGAACAATAACTTTGTTATTGATAATGTCACCGGCATAGTTACAACTATCAATAATCATGGATTTGACCGAAATTTCCACAAATAGATTATTTCCAGCTTAACTTCATGATCAGTGAAATCAATTCTGTTACATTAAACAACATAATGGACAGCGCTAGGATATTTAGCAAAATGATTTAATTAGTAATGGATGACTATTCAGACTGTTTCAGTTACCCGTGTACGGTCACTCAGACAACAGTTTTCTCTTGTCAGGTTCCTCTCGCGGCACAAGAAGAGAGTAGCACTACCTGCTCTCTCCTGACTTGGCTGCCAGAGCCAGCGCGAGCATTTCAACAGTAAATTGTTTCTTATAATGCTTCGAATTTTTATTTGTGCGTGTCCTTGAGACTTTTATTCATGTTGAACCTGATGTTATATAGTTTGAGTGCATATTAGGCAAGAAATAATGCCGGCACTTATTAAATCAACAAAGTTATGACCTTCAAAGCAATGTGTAGTGAACCATTGCACTACATGCCTGGCTAGCGTGAAGCTCGAACATGCCTTTAGTGGGGTTAACACGTTTTACTGTAGCGGCTATCGCTTCGTGGCAGCGAGTCGGAGAATCAGGGGCACCTCTCGATAGATGGACAGTGTAGAGTTGGGCACTGTAGGGAAAACTTATCATTCTCAAAGCACCGACTCTTATTGTCTATTTTAATCGCTTATAATTATTAGCCTCCGCGTTCGTGCAATTGTAAACTTATTCAGATATCATAACAGCTACACAATATCAATCATACACCTTAACTTGTAGCTGCTCTTATTATAGTATCACAATCCTGTTCACTTGTTATTGATACCGTATTTAAAATAATACCATGAAAACATTTTTTGTCTTCCTCACAATCTTGCTCCACCTTTAACGTATAATAACAACCTTTATTTTTAAGATCGTAAAATAACCACTTGTTAAAAAATGATGCCGGTTAGTCATTAAAATCGACTAGCATATTTTTTTTACTTCTGTTCTCTAGTTATTGAATATTTTCCCTCTGTGTACGCCAGCAATGCTAATCGGTCACTAGAAATATTCAATATTAAATAAGAACAATTGGTTTGTTCTTTAATAACAAGCTTAGAGAACAGACTGAACAGAACGATATACTGGCGTTCGACTGCTGACGTCAGAGCTATGACGCCAGAGCTATCATGCACAGGACAAACGTGTCAGCACACATGATCGTAGTCCACGCATCATTCGCGTAAGAAGTACATCAACAGAGTAATTAATCCTCTTTAACTCAGAGCAACTTATTCTGCCTTTCTAGAATAGGTAAATGTTACCAACTATGGCAATGTACCACTTTGCTTTCTAGTCATGATAGTCTAGTCATGCTCTAGAGTAGTTTCCCTTCGTGTTTATTATTTTTTAAGCTCCCAGTTTTAAAACCTTTGAAGATATTTTTTGTATATTTTCAGGTATGGAGGGTAGCAGAGTGTCGTAAGTACGGAATACTGTAAGGGCTTATCAGCGTTAGATAGATAAGAAGAAACCGTGCTGCTGTTCTGCTCCCCATTTATAAAAGTATGCAATGAAGACCTCTCAATACCTGAGCGGAATGCACGAGATCAGATTTGGCAACAACAAGTCCCATGTCACGAGCACAAATACTTTATTGGCGTTATGATTCCTACTGTCCTAGAATTATTATTATTATTATTATTTTTAAATCATTCATTTCCATCGTCTGGCAATGGGTTTTCAATTTTTAGAAAATAATTACATTCATAAACAACAGACATGTAACTTCATTATCAACTACGCTATTTAAATTAACGAAAACGAGAGTTCAATTTGAATTCGTCACAGCTCATATCTAGGGGCCGCCGGTTTGGATTGCATGGAGCGAAATATTGTTTACTATAGTAACATAAGTGCACTTACAGAAAATTTCTATCATGACAAAATAATCACGACTACACAGCGTTGGGAAAACCAGTGACACGCGGGTTGAAAAATAAGAAATACTTGGGGTGGATAGATAACAAAATACATGGGTGTGAAAATAACAAGTTTGTGTTTACAAGTGTTTACAAATGTAGGAAGACAACAACAGGACTATTGGCCCAAACTAGGTTGCCTTTTGGTGGCAAGAGTGTTAGTTCTGGAGTAGAACGTCTAAGAGGCCAATTGGCCCAAATTAATTTGCCTTCTGGTAGCAAGAGGATTAGTTTTGAAGTAGAACGTCTAGGAGAGATTCGTGTGCCATTTCTATTTTATTATAACTACAGGAAATGGAACGGTTTAGCTATTTATCGGCGATTTATGTAGAACTTATCGAGCCGCGACTTGAACGTTTCGATTGTATTGCTGTTTACAACCTCCGCTGGAAGTTTGTTCCATTCTTCGACAACTCTATACGTGAGAAAAATTGCGCGTGATGTCGAGTGAGAAACGTTTCCCAACGATTTTGTATCCATTGTTCCTAGTCACTCCGTTTGTATCGAGAGTGAAAAGGCTCGCACGGTCGACGTTTTCCTTACCCTTCATAATCTTCCACACTTCTATCATGTCGCCTCTGACTCGACGTTTCTACAGCGAATAAAGTTTGAGTTCACGAAGCCTGTCTTCGTACGATTTATTCCGCAGCGAGGGGATGAGTTTGGTAGCTCTACGTTGAACCTTTTCAAGTTTAATAACGTATTTTCTAAGGAATAGAGACCAGAATTGAACGGCATACTCGAGATACGGTCTAACAAATGCATTAAATAACTTGAGCATACTGTGCTGGTTTTTGTAAGAGATAGTGCGGGATATCATACCTAGCATTTTGTTGCCTTTCTTGGCAGCATCGTTACATTGCTTGCTGCTTTTTAAGTCGTTACT
>SDVV010029161.1:0-11856 GCA_016164225.1 Gammarus roeselii
TCTCCGGCGAGCCTGGTGGGAAGGCAGCCGCTGCGACCAGGCCCATTCATTACGGTCTCTCCGGCGAGCCTGGTGGGAAGGCAGCCGCTGCGACCAGGCCCATTCATTACGGTCTCTCAGGCAAGCCTGGTGGGAATGCAGCCGCTACGACCAGGCCCATTCATTACGGTCTTTCCGGCGAGCCTGGTGGGAAGGCAGCCGCTGCGACCAGGCCCATTCATTACGGTCTCTCCGGCGAGCCTGGTGTGAAGGCAGCCGCTGCGACCAGGCCCATTCATTACGGTCTCTCAGGCGAGCCAGTGGGGATGCAGCCGCTCCGACCACACCTTTTGATTGGATCGGCAAAAAATTGTTAAGATGGTTTATTCTCTCTTTATGTAAATGGTCTAGGTAATATATGGAATTAAAATGTACCCTAACATCAAAAATGTATTCAATAGAATAAAATGAAAAAAAGCCTCAATGATCTATAGTTGTTTGGTTTTATCAACCATTTGCCAACCATTGCTTCAACAATGTCAAGTTACTTATAATTGCAGTTAGAGGTTACATCTTCATCACGTTTGTAACCTTGTTTTTATTTGTAGATCAAGCACCCAAACACGCCACAAATGTCGATTATCTTCATATACCTTTTCATGGTTAAACTCTCAACTAGCAGACTGGAACTGAACTGGAATGGATGGTCTGCCCACAACCCGCCTCCATTGTGGTCCATTGTTGCGATAGTAAGCAGAAGTTCTGCAATCGAATTGTCTTGAAATTGATGTTTATATTCCAATCATTTTTGTTGGCTGACTAAGCCAACAAAATCAAGAACTCGTACAGAGATTTATTTGCCAATAATTAAATATTTATGTCAGATTTAAGAATGATGATTGTGACGCACTTTGGAGCATTAATACCTGTTTGAGCTCTAGTGTATTCGTTGCAATTTTTCGATTTAATGTTCTGTTGAATCTATTGATATTAAGTGGATTTCTTCTCATTTCCAAAGTTACAAATCTGCTTCCGTCTTCCTTCGTGAGTCATTTTTCAGCTCAGACTTTGTCGCCTGATCTCTTTCATTGGCCAAGAAACCGTATAGCCTCATTCGTTGGAAAGGAAATTTTATGTTGCCGAATCTTTGGTGGATTTTTTGTGGAACAAGTAAACCTTTGCCTCGAATGAAGTGGCACGTTGGATACTTGGTGAGCGCGGAAGCACATTTGTATGAATTCTTGCTAGAATCGGTTTAGGATATTTTGTTGTAAAATGTGCATAATACAGTGCTCCCTTCAGACTGTATCATAAACATAGTGCTGCCTGCAAACGTGTGGTTAATATAGTGCTCTCAGCAGACTATGATACATATAGTGGTCTCTGCAGACTGTATGACTTGTAAAGTGCTCCCTCCAGACTGTATGATAACTGCCATTAAAATAACTTCATGCTCCGTATGATGCTGCTTTCCTTAAATTCGTTAAGGTTTTCAAAATGATTAAGTCTCACATAAACGTGGTTCCAAAGAAGCAAATAGTCGCTGGATGTAGGAATAAACGAATCGCTAGAAGTTATGAAAAGAGTGTTCCCATATAATGAAATCATAAAAGTAAAAGATTTTGTTTCAATTATTTCACCAATATTGTCTGAAGACATTATATCGTTATAAAAAACATTAAATTCAGTTGTTGGGGAACCCTCATGACATCTTATTGCATATTGTTTTTTCGTGCTGTGTTTTTCTTCCGTCTTCAACGATCAAAAACACTTACAGGATCCTAATAATTTTCCACCATCTAAATAATTGCATAAACAACATAAGGCTTAACAGGAAAAAATTTTGAATTAAGAAATTTTGAAAACATTTTGTGAAATTACTGGAAAACCTGCCCGCTAACGATTAAATGATAAGTTATAGCATGATGAGTGTAATATATTTAACCTTGAGCGGAGTCCTATCCATCACCAGGCACTGATTGTACACAATACGAGCTATCTTAGTCGTGATCATCACCAGTCACCGTTTATACACAATACGAGCTGTCATAGCTGTGATTATTGGAAGGCAACTTTCTAACTCGGTTGTGAGCACAAAAAAAAACATTTGTGTATTGCTCTCCAAACCCTCGAGAACCTTCTCCCCCCGTCACAGGCTCGTATTTGTATGCTTTATTATAGTTCAGATTACCAGCATTTATTATCACATCAAAATATCGCTGAAATTACTAATTCCTTGAAATTGGACTTGAATATTAATTTTTTCTATTCTGGAAGAATCTGTTGGAACGTATATATACTTAGATACGGCTACTCACAAAACATTACCCTGTAAGAAAAAAATTGAAGCATCTACAGTATAATATGTGAGATTTTTATTTCAATATACTTCATTTTAATAATGACCGTGATTTATTGGTTATCCGTTCCAGCATGCATAAATTTTGTAACCACCGTCTCCTCAAGTGGAGTAGGTTGTTTACGCGAACTTGTCCACGACTGCGCATTGAAATATCGTTGGGACATGTTAATCAAATCAGGAATAGCACATATTTTATTCCAAAAATTTATTCGAACAGAAATACCAGTCAACTATTTACCAAAAGGATGAACAAATGCGTAATAAAAGGCCTTACTGAAATCCAAAACTGTTGATATATCCTTGACTATTTCAACTTGCGATAGCAGAAGTTGTTGGCTCGATAGTCCCATCCTAATATGTTGTTGACGTTAGTCTCGCCCCCACAAATTGCTGATGGCATTGACTCACCCTTGCAAGCTGTTGACGCCGAAGTCCTGCCCTTGCAAGATGTCGACGATAGTCCCGCCCTAAAAGTTGTTGTCGGCATGGACCAGGACCCAGGGTTTTGCCACCAGTACTCAGGGTGTTGTACCAACACCCAGAGACTTGCCACCTGCACCCAGGGTGTTGCCACCAGCACCAAGGGTGTCGCCACCAACACCCAGGTTGTCGTCACCAACACCCAGGTTGTCGTCACCAACCTTCAGGGTGCGGCCACCAACACCCAGGGTGCCGCCACCAACACCCAGGGTGTTGCCACTAACACACAGGCGTCGGCACAAGCAAAGATCGGACGCCCCAGTTCAGTAGCAGAGAGTTATAAATTATTGCAGAGAATTCCGAAAAGACATCCAAGAAACGACTAAGAAACGCGTTCAAATAAGTTCAAACTCTGGCTTCCTCTTGTGAGCAGCGCCCTCAGTAGCCCTGCATTGTGGAAATGATTCAAGAAAAACAGAAAGACTCCATTAAAACTCTTTTCGTCCTAGTGTCAGAGATTGCCCGTAGTTCAATCATTTCATAACTGACTTTTTCCAAGTAATTGTGTTGAGTTTTATTGAATTTGCAGACAGCTTAGAGAACAGAACGCTACTTAGTATGTAGGTACAATGTTACTAGAATGGAGATGATACTGTACCGCTATCTTATTCGAGAAATATCATGATCCTGCACTTCCCTTTTTTTTAGATTGCACACTTGCATCCCAAATCACGCGATTAAATACTTTTTCCTGTATTGCGTAAAATATTATTGCAAATTATATGCAGTAACATGAATATAATACAAATTACAATCGATCGGCGTGCCAGCAACTCGGTGCTCTAGCTCCAAGAGACATCTCGGAGTTAGTTAAACTAATTTTAGGTGCAAAGGTGTATCCCCCACTCCTCCAGATAATGCTCCCTACCCTCTTTGTTGCCGTAAAGGGAGACCTGGAGTGAGACAGGTACGTTATGAGGCGGAAACAAGGCTTGGATCAGAGTGTGCCTCAGCTCCTGCTCGCTCTGCTTGCTCTAATGTGATGCATAGCCTTAAATTGGACCGGAAACCGTGATCATGAATATAATATTTTTATATTAATAGTGGATTTTCGTATTCATATAAATTATGGTTAATGACTGAACTATTTTATTAATATTGTCAATTGTTAAAAAATCCAAAAATCAGATACTGAAGGTTATGGATTGTCTTTTAGGAACACAAATTGTTTCAGTAGACTATGATCATGATTATACAAGTATTCAATAACAATTTATACGAAAAAATTGTTCAATAAATCTGCGCAGGTTATTCTGTTCACAAAATAGGATTTTCTTTTCGTTTTCTTAACATAAACCCGCCCCACCACCTGTACCACTTAAAATCATTGTATTTTGCCGCGAACGATCATGTCCTATCCCTGTTTGTGTCAAGCCATTGATGATCATGTGGACTGGAATGGCTGGACCAATCTCCGTCAGGATGCTTCAAAAATCCCTACTCCAAATCCTCCCAAATTCCTATTTGCCAATTCCAAGCTCCCATCCTACCAAGCTGATCGCGTGAGCAGTCCTTAATCCCGAGACACAGCGCTTCATATACCAGCACTGTTCTTATTAATTTAATTAAGGCCCACGTCGTATAGAGGCTTACCTTTCTCGTAAAGAGCTCAGCAGGAATGATGGGGGGAGGACAGAGGATCAACTTGTAGGAAGATGCTGATTGGTGGAGTGAAAGTTGACAGGTCATGTGAGAGCATCGAAGGAAGAGCAGGTATACACGAAGAGCAATGAAATGGAGGAATTTGAGAAGATGTCATAGCGCTTGGACCAGCTGCTGCAAAAACTAAAATGGAACAAAACGTATGTAAACTGCCCGTGGAGATATAGTTGCTTAGACATACACCAGTAAATAGGCAGTTTTTCACGTACACGAGCAGTTGATGCACGTGTTTTCTCATGTCAATTTTAGCTGTCAAGGAAGTCATTCCTTACCACCACCAGCAGCTGGTTTAAGCCCAATGACGTCATTCCAAATGCTTTTCATGCACATATTTTTCCCGCACGTATTTTTAGTGTTATCCATTTATTAGTCCCTTCCATGGTAAGGCGTTAGTAATCAATAAAATGTATTGATTTACACCGAAATAACAATATCTAACGTTCAAGGAACAGTGTACGAAAATTTGTTGGTCAAGGTTAGTGTTCACGTACAACAAATTTCAATTTGTTTCCCTTCCCGTTCACCCAAAACAATAAGGATCCGCAATAAGCATTTGTGCAGTACGCATTTTGTGCCATACACCACCTTCGAGTGCCGATATTCTGAAATTTATGCTTTAATTATCTCTAAATATGTTAATTAAATGTATATATGCCCTCTCAATTGTAAAGCGGCACATTAAATCATAAACAGGCAATTTAGAAGATTTTCTGAGGATGGAATGAACACAAACTGTAGGTATTTTTAAAAATAAAATATGATGTTCAATGACTGAGGTTTGTGGAGCTTAGGTTTGTGGGAGAGTTTTAATCTATTAGCGAAACATATCATTTTCTGATCCGCTTGAAAGAGGCTTGGCGCTCGGTCGCTCGCGGACGGGGGACCGAAGGGAATGCATGTCTTATAAATTGATGGTTCCTGACGCCATAACACTATTATTTTACCTCCGAAATCCCGTTTCTAGAGACCAATTTATTTTATTACACGACCAACTTAATTTTCATAATATAATAGGATTACAGCCAGGGCTGAACCTCCAACTCGATAGTAACATGTTATCAAACTGACGCTGAATTTTGTCTCCTCAATATTTGACTCCTACGTCACTTCAAAAAGCCCCATATTTTACAAGTGTATTTTAGCCTTCCATACAAATCCAGTACCTTCCTGAGTCTGTCGTTGATCTCCTATTTAATGTTTTCACTCTCCGGGTAAACAAAACCAAATCGTTCGATTGCTTATAACAACTTGTCATTCGATGTTCTCACGCAGCTTGCTGTTGAAATAGAACTGCCCTCTTAAAATGTTGTGATGGCTTGGACACCAGGAAACAGCTTTTCGAATATATCAAATCATCGTCTCAGGTAATCATCGTTTGACTGCAATGCAATAGTTGAAAATCCGATAACTTATCTCGAAATGAGTGACAACATTACCAGCTTTTTGAATACGCACCGATGTTTGAAGTAGCTATGGTGATATTTTCTTCACGTTATTGTTAACTAATATACACTAAATTAGCAACGTTTTTTACCCGAAGACTCATTCGTGTCTGCAGGAGCATTTAATTTGAAGATGCTTTTGTTAAATTGGGAGCACTCCAATGTTATTCCTACCGCAGAATATATGCACTAACACTCTGTGTACTTCGGAAACCTGACCTAGGACATACTGCCATTTTTGACTCTATTTATCGGGTCGAGTTTTTGCGAGAACTTCTTATCATAACTTTTCGAAAAAAATTATTCATAGAGAGAAGGCACCGTGCACGGCAATACGTTGCACGGGAGGAAATTGGAGATGATTGGGACGAGGGTTACGGTGATGGTTATTTCGAAATTTGAATTTCGAAACCACCGAAACCGAAACTGCCATTTCGTTCTAAACTAGTCTCTCGTAAAGAGTTTTTTTGATTGCGCTTCTCAGCGGCTATGAACGCCAATTTGACCAACAAAACATTGCTGCACGGCATTGAGAAAATGAAAACCCTTGAAAAAGAGCTGCCTCTTACTTCTTTGACCTGAGTAAGCAAAGAACCAAACTGGTACGTAGCACTACACGATATGTACCAGAGTAAAGCAGCCCTCCATAAATTTCATTCTGCGATGTTTAATTTTGGAAGGTATTAAAATATTTTCCCAAATATACATGTATATTGGTTGGCATTGCAGTGAACAGCGATTTTTCTGATGATCGGTCATCGGTGAAATGTTTTTGATTTATGGTTAACTTTCAGACACCAAAATTAGCAGCTATTTGTGAGGTTTGACGTAAGATTGTGAAGTGGTCATATCGCTGCATGTCTGTATGTCGTTCAGATATACAACGCAATCACAAAAACAAGAAAAAAAATATCTTGCGCGATAATATTCGTCGGCCAACATGCCCAGATGACACTGATTTCTTTAGCTGAATACTGGGCATATAAGATCGAAAACCAGTGGTGAAAAACCCCCTTGGGATTTTTTCCGCAACGTAGTTTTTGATTTAGTTAGATTCATTTCATGTTCGCTGGTGATGGTCGGCCGTGCATTCAAATGTTTGTTAATACTGACCGATCTCATGGATGACGTGACCTAGAATTAGAAGTAGATAACAACAGGGCCACCAATTCCAGTACAACTAGATGTACTGCAAAAGTTTCTATTCGACTATTGGTTCGGCACGTTCCAATTGGGAGAGGTCTAATGCAGATGAGACCTCTCCATTTTGGAAAATGTGCCAACAGAGTGAACGGAAACACTCTGAGATTTATCATTACTCTTCTCAACTCTTTTTGTTAAATAAATAGAAATTGCTATGAAAATATTTATAGGAAATAGGTTTTTGGATAGAATTTCCAGGCAAGCATTGAAATGACAGGCAACATTGGTATACGGCCTCGAACGACGGTGTATGATGTGTGATGACGCGCCGACAGTGTACAAAAATCTTTTTGATCTCAATATTTCGCTGACGGCAGACCATCACTAGCACGTCTCTAGTTTGCCATTTATAGGCGGCGCCGATGTCTAACACAATGTCTGACATCTGCCGCGCCGATGTCTAACACGATGTCTAACACACGTTACCCCAGCGCTGAATCGACGCTTGCCAGCAACCATCAGGCGGTTAACAAGAGACAAAAGGGTTTTTATTGTCACATTTAATTTCCGAAACTAGGAGCAAATTGAAAATAATTTCACTCAACAAACTTCTGATAGAACTTGGCTGATCAAGAAGTATAATTTTGAATAACATTTGAAAAATCGACGGAAAAGGAAACCTATCGTGAATCTCAACATAGGTCACTCTGGTCAGCAATAACTGCAACAACAGGACGAAACATTAAACCTAGCGATTAACTTTGTAAGAACATCCAGTGCATCTGTTAGGCGAAAGGATTCGGAACTGTGAGTTGGATATTTCATCAGATGGCTCAGAAAAAGTTGAATTTATATTCGTGGAAGATGGATATCAAGCACAAACTCATTGATGAAGATTTGTGGCAGCTTCTTAGATATGTTGTATGCTTTCTTAAATGCCCAGAAATATTCGTTGAACTGTTAGCGGTTTGAGACGAGACGAAATTTTCTACGAATGGCTGATAAACTGCCCTCATTATTCACTAAAAAAATCATCCACAGAAAATAAAGAAACAAATTCTCTCTGAGCATGATTATGTGGTAATGGTGAGTTCGTCGGCCCCATCTTTTTTTATGGTAACGTAAGTAATGGGAGTTACTTAGGACTGATTCAACGGGAAACCATTTTCAGAAATAAAGGTTGTTTATGGTCACAGATTTTAGCAAATTTGAGAGCTGCAAGACGGAGCTCCAGCGCTCAGGAGTCGCACCGTGGAAGAATATTTGCAGGAAACATTCCAACAAAGAATCATTCGATTAGGCCATGATATTGAATGGCCTTCTAGAAGCCCAGATTAGATTCATGTCATGTCTCTTTGTGAGGTCATCTATAAAGCAGAGTCTCACTGAACCTTTACTGATTTACAAGGCAGGGTCTTCACTAAACCTTAACCAATTTAGAAGGCAGGGTCTTCACTAAACCCTGACCGATTTTGAAGGCAGGGTCTCACTGAACCCTAACCGATTTAGAGGGCTGGGTCTCACTAAGCCCTGACCGATTTAGAAGGCAGGGTCTCACTGAACCCTAACCGATTTAGAAGGCAGGATCTCACTAAGCCATAACCGATTTAGAGGGCAGGGACTTCACTGAATCCAAACCGATTTAGAAGTCAGGGTCTCACTAAACCTTAACCGATTCAGAAGGCAGAGCCTCCACTGAATCATAACCAATGTGGACTATATGAGTACTCGCCTCACAACTGAATCCATTAGGTGAAAGCTGATTCGGTTCTAAGTTGAAAAGGGTTAACAATTGTACGAGTTGGAGCCCACTATAGCCTCATCTGACATGGCGGCCACGTTGGAGGTTATTAAGTTTGAGTGGTTATTCTTCCCTCATAAAAATTGAGAAAAAATGCATTTTTTGTTTTAAGCATCCAACAATTTCAAATTTTTACCTGTTTATTTTCAGCTAGTAAATTTTAATTTCCAATTTTCACCTGTTTATTTTCAGCTAGTAAATTTTTATGCCTGGATTTATTTTATTTCATTGACAATAGTTCCCGGGCAAATAGTCGTTTTCTGGCATTTACTTCAACTGTAACAGAAACCATTTCTCCGTCGAATAGAAGAGACTTAAAAAAAAGTTTTCAATTAAATTATGTTATTTGTAAAATGGGTAACCCTTCTTCGTGGAACAGCCTGTTAAATATTAGATAGATGATCCGAATTAATTATTGATCAGGGAGAACGAAGGACGCCTTGATTTAATTGTTGTGCTAATAATCTCAGCTTTGGCGTTGATATCGTGTAAGTAGCTCCAACTCGGCCCTGCAAATGCTACTAAATCTTCACACACAATATTCTCGCTGTGTCGTCCAAATTTGGATGGTGGAGAGAAATACTGTACAGTCGAGAACGAAAATAATAGATGTGTCCCACACGCATAAAATCTTTATTTCGGATGTGCTCTTTTGACACAACTTGACTGCAATGGTGCTAGTAATGAGAGGAAAGGGTTGAGGCGTGCAGGCACTGAGGGTGAAATTTGAAAGTGTGAAAGGGCAACTACTGAGAGATGTTGAGAAAGAATTGGAGACGTTTAGAGATGCGTTGTTAAGACGTGCGAAATTGAGCCTGGTGTGCTCTTTGTGGGCACGTTCAGAAGAAAGAGCTGCGAGTGGTGGAACGAGGAGGTCAAACTGGCGATGGCGCAGAAGAGAATTGTCTATGAGGAGTGGTTGCAAGAGAGGTCGGTATTTGCCTAAGACTACTATAAAAAGAAGAGAAAAGAGGTAGAGCAGGTGGTGAGGTGAGACCAAAGTGACGTTGATGTCAGGTGGGGCAGAAAGTTACGCCAGAATTTTGAGGAGAACAAAAATTTGTTCTGGAACGAGCTGAATATGTTGGGAAAGGGGAGACCGGAAAGAAGTGGTGAAAGATGAAAACGGAAAATTGTTGCCAGAAATGGTGATGCGCGGAAAACGTGGGCCGAATATTTTGATGATTTGTTAAATGTCGAGGATGTCAGAAAAGCTGACATTGTTTCTGTTTGTGGTGTGGCATGGAAGCCGGTTTGGGTTGAGAGGACGCACATGAGGCGGTAGAGGTGATGAAAGCAGGAAATGCCCCTTCTTGCCTAAGATGGCGTTGCGACTAACGGCCTGGAAAGGGGTGGAGTAACAATTGTTGAATGGCTATTGAGTCCGTTAAATCTGTTTTTTTGTGTGTTGGGCGTGGTGCCGATTGAGTGGCGCAGTGCTTGCATTATTCCGCGGTACAAGGGCAATGGACATAAAAATGAATAAATGCTGCAACTCGAAATGTGTCAGTTTGTTATGCGGTTGGAAAGTTATACTGAAGAGGGCTGGTGAAAAGGTTTAGAGATTGTACTAATGACGCAATTAGCGAGGAACAGTATGACTTTGGGAGTGGAGAGAGCGTTTCGATCACTTTACTGCAGAAAGACATGTCTGTGAGAAGTACTTTGCAAAGTGAAAGAATGTATTCTGGGTTTCGTTGATTTGGAAAAGACCTACGACAGGGTCGATAGGGAAGCTCTGTGGAGGGTGTTGCGTTTGTATGGAGTGGGCGGAATCTGGTTGAAAGCGTTTCATTATTTCTATGTTGGCGGCAGAGCATGTGTCAAAGGGGGATTGGTTCACAGGGAAAGTGGGCCTGAGACAAGGCTGCGTTATGTCTCCTTGGCTGTTCAATCTCTTCATGGATCGAGTGGTCAGAGATGTGACGTAAATGTAATGATTCAAGGCTTGGAGCTGTTGGAAGCGAATGGACGTAGTTGGTATTTGAGCCAGTTGCTGTTTTGAATAATACGGCACTGGTGAGGATTCAGATGAGAAGCTGTCCAGGCTAGGATCGGAGTTTGAAAGTTTGTGTCAGGACGAAGCTCAAAGTGAACATGGGTGAAAGTAAAGGGATGAGATGCTCGAGGAAT
The DNA here is from genome assembly GCA_016164225.1 of Gammarus roeselii. Classification (NCBI taxonomy): domain Eukaryota; kingdom Metazoa; phylum Arthropoda; class Malacostraca; order Amphipoda; family Gammaridae; genus Gammarus; species Gammarus roeselii. The sequence goes on from SDVV010029161.1 coordinate 11,003, forward strand.
GTCGATACGAGCAGATTTAGTGTCCTAAAAGGAGATACATTGGAGGATGGTCAGCATTTCAAGTAGCCGGGTTCTCATGTGAAGAAGGCTAAACTATTGTAAACTGATGTGAAGTCGTGAGTGAAGGAAGAATGTAAAGTGTTGGGTACACTGAAGAATGTAATGAGCTGTCGGACGATGTGATTGGATGCAAGTGAGGATTGTATGAGGGGGTAGTTTACCCATCTGTGCATTATAGAGCTGAGCCCTGGTGGTTAGGGCAAAAAATGGAAGAAGGTTGAATGTTTTAGAGATAAAATATTTTAGGAGCATGGCTGGAAGGACGATTTAGACAGGATCAATAACGAGGTGGTTCAGATTATATAGAACGGGGATGGTGAAGAAGTTAGTTGTGAGTGGATGATTTGTTGACGCTGCCGTGATGCTTATTCCCGTTCTTGACATCTCGTTAAGAAACAGGATGGGTGTGTATGAGGGGGTGGGGGGCAGAAGCCATGACGCGGCAATGGTAAACGAGTCGCACAGTCGTGCCCTCCTGCAGACTGTGACCTCGAACACCTCACGACCAGAGTGCGTGTTGCGGGGTCTCCCTGCCGCACCCTTTTGAGCAAAAGGGCTAGGTTGTATGAGTGTGAATGTTTGAGAAGAGAGTAAGATGCACCTTGCCGTCAGCACAACCCCCCTTCCCGGGGTTTCCGCTCTAGTGTCAGTATCTACATCTGTATCCAGCCTGACATACAACACCTGGACAGTAGATGGTGCAGCTGGTCTTCTTGCTGCCGCGTACAGTCCATCACCTAATGCGTGAACAGCACAATTCCCATCGTCTCGACAACATATGCTACATCTGGTCC
>SDVV010029162.1:0-11856 GCA_016164225.1 Gammarus roeselii
CCATTGCGGTCATTCAGGTGTGCATATCTTGTATTGTGTGCGCTGTTACATCAACACTGCCCATTGCGGTCATTCAGGTGTACATATCTTGTATTGTGGGCGCTGTTACATCAACACTGCCCATTGCGGCCATTCAGGTGTGCATATCTTGTATTGTGGGCGCTGTTACATCAATACTGCCCATTGCGGTCATTCAGGTGTGCATATCTTGTATTGTGTGCGCTGTTACATCAACACTACCCATTGCGGTCATTCAGGTGTACATATCTTGTATTGTGGGCGCTGTTACATCAACACTGCCCATTGCGGCCATTCAGGTGTGCATATCTTGTATTGTGTGCACTGTTACATCAACACTGCCCATTGCGGTCATTCAGGTGTGCATATCTTGTACTGTGTGCGCTGTTCAACACTGCCCATTGCGGTCATTCAGGTGTGCATATCTTGTATTTGCTTTTATCATTGGTTATTTACTGTATGTACTCGTCTTGTACTGAAACATTCCTTCTATTCCACAATCGAGGAATCTTCTAATTGTTGAATCACCACACGTCACGACGACCTGTTCCGTCTGTCATGGTTACGCCTTTCCTTCTCGTCATGGGTTTCGAACGTCTATTACGAACACACTAGCATAATAACGCTACTAGTCAGTAAAACAACTACCCAGGTCTGGTGGCATTATTATTCATTATACCCGTACGTCTATTACGAACATGCTAGCCTGATAACGCTGCTAGTCAGTGAAACAACTACCTTACACCAATGAAGGTATTGGTATTCATGAAATCATCGCGTCTATTATGAAGACACTCGGCCGCCGTGGCAGTGGTTAGCGTGTCCGACTGCAGTGCCAGCCTCTGATGCTGCATGTCGCGAGTTCGAGCCTCAGCATAGACACGGCGGGCTTGTGTCAGGGAGATTGGACGCCTCCCCCTCTGTGTCAGCATAACTTTGCCACCTTAACTAGGGGGAAACGGCTGTATGTCTATACATACATGAACATAATGGTATAATAACACTACTAGATGATGAAGCTACTACCGACGACCTGTGTCTGTATTGGTATTCATGATATCAATACCTCTTATGAACGCAATGCTGAACACCAGTGCTAGTCAATGAACCAACTGCCCAAGTCCGTTGTGGCTATTGGTATTTTCCCAACCAATATTTTTTGTGTTCACGCACTAAAGTATGTCTTCATTTGATGTGATCACTTTTCAGCGCCCTGTAGCCGCTGTTGGAGTTATTATAAGCTTTAGATCAGAGTATAAGAGGATTAAGTCGAGCACGCGCACCTGCCCGGTTCATCTGTACACTCTTTGAGGCAATGAGGCAGTTCTTGATTAAAATGCGGGTCACAGCGGCCGTTTGAGTCCGTCCCTGTGTGTCTAGCCTCATCCTCCGTCCGTGTTGCCTGCCCCAACACGTCATCAGTCTCTTCGTCACTGACGGTGTTATGACCGAGCTGATGGAGCGTGACGCAGCTTGTCCTCTTTAAAGGGACACTCTTAGTCCTCTAGTAATGGCTGGTTCCTTTAATAAGGTGCGTAGTGCTTACTGAACAGTTGGTGAACACTCTCAATGGACGTATCGTGTATAATGGTCGTATCGTGTATAATGGTCGTATCGTGTATAATGGTCGTATCGTGTATAATGTTTGTATCGTGTATAATGGTCGTATCGTGTATAATGGTCGTATCGTGTATAATGGTCGTACCGTGTAAAATGGTCGTATTGTGTATAATGGTCGTATTGTGTATAATGGTCGTATCGTGTATAATGGTCGTATTGTGTATAATGGTCGTATCGTGTATAATGGTCGTATCGTGTATAATGGTCGTATCGTGTATAATGGTCGTATCGTGTATAATGATCGTATCGTGTATAATGGTCGTATCATGTATAATGGTCGTATCGTGTATAATGGTCGTATTGTGTATAATGGACGTATAGTGTATAATGGTCGTATGTTGTATGGTGGTACCACTGGCAATCTTGTGGAGGTGGTGGCAGCCACGCTGTGACCTGCTGCGAATAGCGAAGAAGCTCCAAATAAGTATCACGTATATACTGTAAGCTTATTGAACGATGTACAGTTAACGCCTATTTAATGCAATTGAATGTGTAAACATATAGCGGATGTATGCAAACTGCATGACTCGCCCTGCCCAAACTTGTGTGTATTTAAAGCAGCCGTACATAATGTAGCTACTCAAAACATGAAACTAATGGGCATTACGTCTATTTTTTTTTGTCATTTTGAGACTTTTCGCCGTTTATGGGCTGGTCTTTTACCATTCAAGAGACCGGCCAGAATGTCTCACTTGGGGTCAGGAAGGCTCGAACCTACAGCTTCCAGCTCCCCTACACGCTACCCACCAAGCCACCGATCTATGTAATGACGACCGAAAAATATCTTGGTTGTGCTGTTCAAATTTAAAGAGCGTTCTTACTCACATTCCCTTGACAATATATTGACCGTGTATTCTGATTATCAATCGTATATTACTATATTATACAATATTTTTTTTACTTCTAACTTCATTTTGATGCCCGTCCTAATCTTCATTCAGTGCGGTTCCGACTACGCTCCTACGCCAGCCACCCTGGGTTTCGAACGATTAACTTCATATGAAGAATTCTGTAGACCGCAGATCCTTTTCATCGTGTTTGTAACGTACTTTGAGATGCTATCAGAACACAGGAAGGGATTATTGCCATAACTCGAGAAGGGAAATAACTCCAAGCACAAGGACTATACCGAGCAGACTAAACACGGGGGTGCGATGTTCGGTCACGGTCTCGGTGTTTAATGTGTGTACACATTCGCACATGTGTATGTGATAATGCGTAAATAGAAGTAAAATACTATTGTTTACTGCGCTTTCCAAGATAACCATGTCGGGCGGCTTCTCATTCGCTGAGTTTGGCTGAAAGGGGGGAAAGGAACTATGTGATTAGGGGCGCTTCGGCGGATGCAGATTCAGGGGAATAGGAGCGGGTTTGTGATGAGTATTTACACGGGGATCGATCCTCTCATTTGCAGTGCGCACCCGCCATTCTGGGTGGGAGATGAATTACTCGGTGTTAATGAGCCCTTTCTTACTGCTTCCCTGACTGACACGGGGCAATTGACGGTGTCATCCTCGTCTAGGGTGACGTGGGCGAGAGAGCAACGGAGGCTCGGACGGGTTGAGGCATTAGGTGGGGTAGTCGATACTTGTATCGTGATCTCAGCCGCACCGCCGGGTCATAGCCCTATTAACCTAGAGGGGGGTTGAAGCCCATCTTCAGAACGGAGATTTTACAATTACCCATTTAAAAATCTTAGTTTGTTCAAGATGTACAGAAGAATTTTTTTAGCTAACCTCTCATAGTTTGACCAAAACCTGAGCAAAGTCTCCCAGTAACCGGCAGTTACATGCTGCGTTACCTATTACGTAACGCAATACTGAGTTCTAGCTAAAGGCTTCCAGTAACCGGCACCTACATGCTGCGTTACCTGTTACGTAACGCAATACTGAGTTCTAGCTAAAGGCTTCCAGTAACCGGCACCTACATGCTGCGTTACCTGTTACGTAACGCAATACTGAGTTCTAGCTAAAGGCTTCCAGTAACCGGCACCTACATGCTGCGTTACCTGTTACGTAACGCAATACTGATCATCAGTCAATTTTTAAAGTTTCTCTTTCTCTTTTTAACGAGACTGAGAGTTATTCTCTGAGATTCGAAAGCTCTTCCAGGGTTGAGTTGGGCTGTAGAGCCTTTTCACTGGGTTCCCAGAGACCTGAAAATGGTATCCAGAATGCCCAGCTTAAAAGGACTAAGGTCAAATCTCAGTTTTTACAGGCTGTATCACGGGAGCTCCATCAGGAGAGTTCATGATCAATGGAAGCTGAAGGTATGTTTGCCGTTAATAGGGTCCGCTTTCCTACATCCTCTCCCCTGTAAAGTGTTATTCTGGTAGCCCTTGAACTCCCTCACAGGACTGACGATTGAAGAAGCAGATGGTAGACGTTATTTGCACATCGAATCGTAATTTGAATGGCTGAGAAGCAGTGTTGCATAACTGCATTCGTGTTCTCGTAGAAATTCCATTAAACAGCTGATGTCGTTGTGCAACTTTGTTTCTCAGCCCTTCAATTTTGAGTTCAGTGAGTGACGGTAAATGCAGGGTTTGACAACCGTCAACTCAGGCCAGGTTTGCGCCTGTTATCGTCGATCGGTTTACTCTGCAGGGTTTGACAACCGTCAACTCAGGCCAGGTTTGCGCCTGTTTTCGTCGATCGGTTTACTCTGCAGGGTTTGACAACCGTCAACTTAGGCCAGGTTTGCGCCTGTTATCGTCGATCGGTTTACTCTGCAGGGTTTGACAACCGTCAACTTAGGCCAGGTTTGCGCCTGTTATCGTCGATCGGTTTACTCTGCAGGGTTTGACAACCGTCAACTCAGGCCAGATTTGCTCTTGTTATCGTCGATCGGTTTACTCTGCTGCGCGCACAACTTGTGCGCGCAGGTAAAGTAGACACCAGTTTGCTCTGCCCTCGAATCAAGACGATCTCCCCCATCTTTACCGGCTCGAAGGAGCAGAGCCCGAGACCCGTTGTTTGGGCTCTAGGGGACTACGCACTCCGCTCCTTCGTTTCTATTCTGCCAGCGTCCTCTCGCCAATCGTATGGCCCTTAGGCCTACTGCTTCCAGACTAACTTGTAGCCAACTTCTGCCTCTATCCCCCTCTTCTTTTCTCCTCTATCCCCCCTTCTGTCCCCTCACTCTTTGGGGCCAGCGGACAAACTTTGGTGGTTCGAGGGCTGGAGTTTGCCGGCCCTGCGCCTCCTTCCCATCGGACGCAGGGTTTCTGAGTGTCGGGGAAGGGGGCCTGAAGGGGGTTTGTTCATGTTTTTGTTGCACTGTTCGTGCTCAAAGACTGTGGGGTTTGGCTTATTTGTTGGGGCCAAAAAAAATGAAGTTGGCCTATTTCACTTATGAAATATGAGTTCTCGAGATTTTTTAACAGTTTGTGGTTCCCAGAAAATCATTCAGCTTCAATTGTTTATTCAAATTTAGCCAACTACCGCACTGTAATAGATAGTTACTTTGTTTATTCAGTGTGACTGTACCACTTCAGCTTTCCAGAGCTGCATGATGAAGGGAAGTAAAGACAAGGTGTATTCCCACTGCTAACTTTCAATACAGTCGATCAGGCGAGAATCAATTGCTTTCCTTGCCCGACCTCCTCCCTTACATGACACGGGCGGGACCCTTGCCAATCAGCGGGGGCCATTACGCAGGGCCCTTCCTGTCCCGATAGCGACACAAGCGACAGCGCTCTGGATGGCAGTCCTGGATACTAGTGTGCGACGCTCCTATGGGTGGGACTACTGGAAACTGCAGAACGAGGCTCCTCTGGGCGGGACTACTGTTACTTCACAGGGTCTAGGATACGGAGCGTTGATATCCAGGTCCCTTTGAACTCTGGATCAGCCATTGGAGACCTTACTCGCTGAGAGTGATCTTCCATTATGCATTTGATCCTCCGCATAGGGCCTAGCGTTCAGGAGAAGTAATAAATTCGTGTATTTTCCGCATAGGGCCTGGCGTTCAGGGGAAGCAATCAATTGGGTCTAGCGTTCTGGAGAAGTAATCAATTGAGCCTAGCGTTCAGGAGAAGTAATCCTTTCATGTTTGACCGTTGCCGAGGTCGACTTTACTGCAGTTCGCCTGAATGCGTAGATACTTTGATATCGCTACGCGTCCAGGGGAAATACGCAGTGAGGGACTGACTACGTGCGTCTTCAATGGGAACAGCAACTACCTGCCATGTTGCCTACCTACCTATTCCATCACGGTGCTCCTAGACCCCAAGTGCCCCAATGTTCTAGTCAGTTACCTCGTGTTCACCGCTGGCCGCATGAACACTGCGACTAAACCTATCACTTAGTTTCCTACGGGAAATAGCCTGGACGGCCCCGTCGGTTGACCATCATCGGCGGTGAGCAGGGGCGCCCCATCAGCTGACCATCATCAGCGGTGAGCCGGGGAATCGCCTACAGTATAAACACTGCTATTAAACTTCCCCATGCTGATGATGTTCCTCTTGTTTCGGTTACTGTTGCATTTTGCCGAACATTTTAGGGCTCTTACCTTTGTCTCTTACCTTTGCAGCCCCCTCCAGCAGGACCACAGCAAGGGAGGAGCCGCAGTGCCGGGGGAGGCCAGCACAGCCATGCCTGCCAGCATACTATTGAGAACAGCAATGTTAACACAGGTATAGGAACTGGAATTAGTGCGCACTATTGGCTATCACATGAACCATCCGCATGAATGACAAAAAAAAATAAGCAAATAAATTCTAGAACAGCACACAGTACAATAAAGAAGCACACGAAGAAGCAACACATCAGGACAGACACAAACACACACCCACACACACACACCCACACTCACACCCACACAAACACGCACCACAACCCTCCACTCCAGCATCATAGCAAAAAGCAGACAAATCCAAAGCCAGGACGCCAACACGCTGCAGAAAAACCCGCCCCAACCCAAACAAACTCAAACAGAATATCACCCAAAAACTCCGCAAGCGACCTCTTGAATGCAGCCAGGGAATCTGACTCCACCACAAAACTCGGGAGCCTGTCCCACAACTGAACACATCGTGCTCCAAAGAATCTCCTCTTGATGTCCGTATTACAAGCTGGCATCGAAAGCTTATAGGGATGGCCCCGAGTTCTCGCATCAGGAGCTCTCCGAAAAATACCCCCAAGGTCGGCGCCACCATCCAACCTGCAGATGATCCTCCAGTATTTAATAAGGTCGCCCTGAGAAACCTTCCTTTTATAGAAAATATGCCAAGTTGCTTCAGTCTGGAAAAGTAATCCAACTCAGCAAGACCATCCACATTTCTTGTCAATCTCCTCTGCACAGACTCAAGCAATCTCAAATTCCCAAGAAAACTCACATTCCACACTGACGAACAATAATCCATGAGGGGCCTGATGTGCATCACAAAGAGGGACACCATGAAGTGAGGACTACGGCAAACGGTGGATCTCAGCAGGCTGCTGGCCAATCCGGAAGCCTTACCCACCACCTTTCTGACATGATGGTGGAATTTCAGTTTTACATCAACCACCTCACCAAGGTCCTTGTGGGATTGAACAAACTTCAATGAAATTCCACTCCCACTCAAGAAGTACTGAGCCAGCGGATTCTCATCAGTCCACTCGGCAAACCCACGAGCGAACCTCAACACCACACACTTCTCCAAGTTCAGCCTCAAGTTCCAAGACGAGGCAACCGCGCCAACTGTATCCAAATCCGACTGCAGACTTGACACACCAGCAACCGCAGACTCCTTCACCCTCTTATACCGAAGGTACAGCTTGTAATCGTCAGCAAATGCCTTAAAAGAACATAGCACTCCATTTGTAATGTGATTAATATGGATCATAAATAGCACAGGGCCCAGCACAGAACCCTGCGGCACACCACTAACCACCTCTCTCGACTCACTACAACACCCACCAACAGCAACCCTCAGAGAGCGACCAGCCAAAAACGAACGAATCCAGCCAAGCTAAACTGGCCCAACTCCCACCTCCCTCAGCTTGTGAATCAGCACATCATGAGAAACTACATCAAAGCCATCATCCAACTAGGCTGAAACATCTGAATAAGCCAAGAGAAGCTGATCCCCAGTAGACCGAAATTTCCGGAATCCAAACTGGTGATGGGAGAGAATCTCATTACTCTCAAGAAACTCAACCAGGCCGGAAACAATAATCTTTTCCAAACTCTTGCAGCACACAGAGGTCAGACTGACAGGGCGGTAGTTCAGAGGATCGTACCTCGACTTACCCTTGAACAGGGGGATTGACTCCAGCCACAAATCCGGAAGAACTCCACAAAGTAATGACCTCTGAAATAGAATTAACAAAGGCCCCGGCTGTATAATGTGCGTTCTTAATTGGTTGATGTCGTTGCTGCATTCATGTATTATTTACTACGGGTGTTGAGTCATTTTTTAGCCTAGGTTACCTGTTATCACGACATTACTTTGATTTGGTGCTTTGTTTCTCTCTGTAGTAGCCATTTTCCGGAATGGCACTACTCTATCTTCACCCAACCTGGAGTGGCACACCCCTATCTGCTTCCAGACCTGGAATGGTGAACACCTCTCATCTCCCAAGCCCGTAATACCCTACTTCTATCACTCCAAGCTCTAGAATGGTACACGTCCATCCTCTCCCAGATCTGGAGTGGCACGTCTATTCTCTTCAAGTCTCATAATAACACACTTCTTCCAGTCCAGGAATAACACCTCTCGACTCCCAGTCTAGGAGTGATACTTCTCGACTCCCAGTCCAGGGAAGACATCTCTCTACTCCCCCAGTTCAGGAATGACATCTCTCTTCTCCCCCAGTTCAGGAATGACACCTCTCTACTACCAGTCTAGGAATGACACCTCTCTACTCCCAGTACAGGAAAGACTAATCAATCTTCTCCCAGTACAGGAAAGACTAATCAATCTTCTCCCAGTTCAGGAATGACACCTCTCTTCTCCCTCAGTTCAGGAATGACACCTCTCTACTACCAGTCAAGGAATGACACCTCTCTACTACTAGTCCAGGAATGGCACCTCTCTACTCCCAGTCCAGGAATGACACCTCTCTACTCCCAGTCCAAGAATGACACCTCTCTACTCCCAGTCCAGGAAAGACACTCATTAATCTTCTCCCAGTCCAGGAATGACACCTCTCTACTCATAGTCCAGGAATGACACTTCTTTACTCCCAGTCCAGGAATGACACCTCTCTACTCCCAGTCCAGGAAAGACACTAATCAATCTTCTCCCAGTCCAGGAATGACACCTCTCTACTCCCAGTCCAGGAAAGACACTCATCAATCTTCTCCCAGTCCAGGAATGACACCTCTCTACTTCCAGTCCAAGAATGACACCTCTCTACTCCCAGTCCAGGAAAGACACTCATCAATCTTCTCCCAGTCCAGGAATGACACCTCTCTACTCCCAGTCCAGGAATGACACCTCTCTACCAGTCCAAGAATGACACCTCTCTACTCAAGTCCAGGAAAGACACCCATCAATCTTCTCCCAGTCCAGGAATGACACCTCTCTACTCTTAGTCCAAGAATGACACCTCTCTACTCACAGTCCAGGAAAGACACTCATCAATCTTCTCCCAGTCCAGGAATGACACCTCTCTACTCTTAGTCCAAGGATGACACCTCTCTACTCCCAGTCCAGGAAAGACACCCATCAATCTTCTCCCAGTCCAGGAATGACATCTTTTCTCCCAGTCCAGGAATAACCCTCTTCTCCCAGTCCAAGAATGACACTCATCTCATCAATCTCCTCCCAGTTCTAAAATTTCAAACCTCTATTTTCTCCCAATCGTGGAATGACATCTCTATTCTCTCCTAGTTTTAGGATAGCTCACCTCTATCCTCTCCCAGGCTTTTACTGACACCTCTATCCTTTACAGGTCATGGAACAACACGACTCTATTCTCTCTCACTCTTGGAATGGCACACCTCTATCCTCTACCGGTCCTGGAAGAACACGCCTCTATTCTCTCCCATTCTTGGAATGGCACACCTTTGTCTTCCCTGTTTTAGAATGACACCTCAATCCTCTTCCGGTTCTAGAATGACGCACCTCAACCCTCACTCATTCCTGGAAAGGCTCACCGCTCTCCTCTCCCTGCTCTGGAATATTACTTCTTTCCTCTCCTGCCTTTCCTCTTTCAGTTCTGAAATATTTTTCCTCTCACCCGTGGAATATTATTCCTTCCTCTCCCAGTCCTGGAAAGGCACACCTCTTCCCTCTCCCAGTCCTGGAAAGGCACACCTCTTCCCTCTCCCAGTCCTGGAATATTCTTTCCTCTCCCAGTCCTGGAAAGGCACACCTCTTCCCTCTCCCAGTCCTGGAATATTCTTTCCTCTTCCAGTCCTGGAAAGGCACACCTCTTCCCTCTCCCAGTCCTGGAATATTCTTTCCTCTCCCAGTCCTGGAAAAGCACACCTCTTCCCTCTCCCAGTCCTGGAATATTCTTTCCTCTCCCAGTCCTGGAAAGGCACACCTCTTCCCTCTCCCAGTCCTGGAATATTCTTTCCTCTCCCAGTCCTGGAAAGACACACCTCTTCCCTCCCAGCCCTAGAATATTATTCGTCTCCCAGTCCTGTAGTGGCACATCTCTCAAATCTCGATCCAGTATCAATCGCACTAGGATTTTTGCTGCCGAGGCGTATCTTTGGACGGAGACCATTGCTCTAAGTGGCTTAGCGGGAAATCCTTCGGGTGGCAACGGCGGCAGCAACCGTAGATTGTTTTCTTCTCGGTGTGGAGCAAGAGGAGGATTGTAACATTCATCGAGTTCCCTCTCGGGGGATTAGGAGAAAAAGAGGACACCACAGCACGCGTCGGCGTTTCCTCTTTGGAGGGAACAAGGAAAAAAATAGTTGTATCAATAGATTTCGTCTACGCAGAAATGGAAATCCCTTTTCTATGCATGTGTAGAAACTTGAGTCAGAGAGACTCGACATGTTTCAATCATTAAGTGCATGGATGGGTGTGTGCAAGGGGGATCACCCCCCTAGGAATGAACTTTTCCTGACATGCGTTCCCGGTACTGTGACAGGACATCTACCACTTCTTTTGATGAGCATCGTGGAATTTGAAGATTTCCCCCATGGATGTATGTATGTATGTGCATGGAAAACCCTCATGAATGCTGCATGTAACTTGAACCAGTGAAGAATGAACCCTGTCGAGTGTCAACTCCTGTTTGCCTAGAGGTCGTTTTTCTTGAAGGATAGCACATTCTGCACGTTTGCGACTGGCGTCGATGGCTTCTGATATCGCCGCTGTCGGCTATCAACTGCTGTCTCCTCACTGGTATTGCAGGGTTTCTTCCTTATATCAACCTCACTTATGCCGAATGCTCCTTTAGTGCACTCGCAGCAATGGCCCGGCGTGCTCCGTTTTGTACCTGTGTTATGATCGGCCTCCTCTGACACAGATTTATAAACTTGGCTAACCGAAGGTGCGTAAAGAGTGCCCCTAGAAACAGTGTAGGACTTAGGCCTGTTAACTCTTAGCTCAAATTTCATGGAGGTCCCTTGCCTAGCATATATTTAATTCCCCTCCGATATTTGTGTTTGAAAAGAAGCAGGTCGTTCCTCACAGATAGTGTAACGTAGGAGACATTGACGAGTGAGGGCCATTCGCGCACCCTGAAAATCCTCGTGTCAGCGATAGGGGGGAGGGGAGACTAGATCCCATAACACTGTTTAGCTCAGGGGTATCATATATAGTAAACAATAGATGGGAGGAGCCAACAAAATCCGTTGAAAGACTCAATTGTATATTTACCAATGAGGTCTGGGTATTAGAAGGCCCGCCTCTTTAGCTGGTCCAAAAATGTGAACTATTCTCTGATAGGAGGATCTTCTTCAATCTCATGATCATGGCCCTCCCACATATTATTCAGGGCAACCCGAGCGACAGAGGGCAAGAGCAACAGACACACTCTGGCCAGCAGCGACACCAGATACACTTGCCCTCGGTCACACATAGAGCGGACAGACTTGCCTTCGAGCACAGCCATCGGTCGTAGGCCCCCTACTCTACTCTACGCTCGTCTTACACTTAACACTTTTCTTTTTGATATGCACTTTGTACTTTGTGTCCGTTATTACAAATCTATATTCAGTACTCTATTGATAGAGTAACTTTTGTCTTGTTACCTGTTACAAAAAGACAATTATAAAACCAATGTTTCATCATTCCAACCTTGATTTACCCGAATATTACAACCT
>SDVV010029163.1:0-11856 GCA_016164225.1 Gammarus roeselii
TGTATATATATATTTTTTTATATATATATAAATATAAGTAGTGTATATAGGTCTGAAACGCAAATATGAAGGTATAAGATAGGGCATAATTAGCGGTGGGGCAGGGGTTGGCCGGAGTCAACGGCGCGAAGGTGTGAGGGCGGCACGAAAGGAACGGAGGTGGGTGACTCATTCAGACGGACGGACAGCTTATGTAAATATATGTCAAAAGGTTATATATGTTAATAGGTTATAAATGGTAATAGGTTATCAATGTCAATAGGTTATATAAATGGAACGTTTTCATTTCAAGGCTGGGCATACAGTATTGCAATTTCGTTTCATGACATGTTGCATATATGCATTTTCAATGCTAGTCCTCTGAATGTTTGGGAGTATTGAAAACATACATTTATAAGATATTTTTTATTGATAATATGTCTAACAGTTATATAATAATCCACATGCAATATTAAAGGTTGAAACTCCACACTTTCTTGCACAAATGTTGATTTCATTACACGTTCCTGATGGATTTTTCAACCTTGGTATCATTTCTACGTCGTTCGCTGTTGATCAATTTACACCTGGCATAGATTCAATTAGTTTAATGTTATTTTCTGCGATTGTTTTATCAGTTCCCTTACGCTCTGCTTCAGTTACTCTTGCAGTAACTCCTTCTTTCGTTTTCTCTGTTTTCAGCCATCGGACGCAGAAATAGATACAAAATAAGCGGGTGACTGAAACATTCCTTCATGAGAAGAAAAAAAAACGTTATAGATTATTTTCAAGATGCAAATATTTACTCAGTGTGAATAGGAGTGTCTTTATCAATGGAAGCATTTCGTTATATTTCTCTCGCTTTGAAAAAGTAGGTGAGATTGCACTCCCATGTTAAATCCATGTTTACATCAGTATCATCACCTAAGAGTATAATTGACTCATTCTCAGAGGTTGGATGCTTGGTACAAGCTTGATAATAATTTAGGTAACGTTTTGTGTTTTCCATCTATTTATTTCATATGAATATAATATCAATAGGAATAGTATGGTTTATTTGTTTGGCAGTTAACGGGTCAATAAATATACTTCTTAGGATGTAGTAGCTTCGTAACGAGATTCTGTATACTCCATACGCATTATCCAGTTTTAAACCAGATATATCGGTGTTACCATGTTCCAAATGTTTCGTTCGGGTAATCTTATCTAGATTTTTTTGTAAAGCGAGTATCGGTTGGATGCCCTGTAGCGAGAGTACCTGAACGATATGTATTTATTGTAAGGTATTATATAGTGTTATTTATACTTATTAATAAACGTTTGATATATGTTGAATTTGTATTGTTTTTTTGAATTTTGAATAGCTATCTCATACAGTTATAGAAATTTTTAGGATATATTTAGGTTTGCATCTTCCATGTAGCACAATTTTTTCTGGCATAATTGGTCGGTTATTGCATCATTCTTTTTATTTTATTATAACTTGAACGGTTTAGTATATTTCATTCAGTTTCGTATGTTCTCTGCAGACTTTCCATCTTCGATGCAAGGTATTGGGTATTGTATACAATTATAGGAATATCACGTTCCTATCGGCAGTGTAAAACATTATTTCAGGTATAATTTAGTTACATGTTGTATATTTTTAGTGTTTTATATACATTTTTACATCCTGGTACAATGTTTGACGTGGATATTAAAGATATAGAAGATTCGATGTGTTACAAACTCGGTCTTGTTGTTTGCTTTTTGTATATTTATTGTAGAACCATACTTCACTATTAGGAGTTAGAGTTAGAGCTCGTTGTGTTTATGTTTATTTGTATAAGTAGACCGATTTACTATGATGGATACCCTAGTGTATTACAATTTTTAATGGGAATTAGAGCAGAGCAGAGAATTACGTATTCAATTTTGTTATAATTGTACGATTTTTTCCACGATAATCATAGGAATGTATGTTAAAGAGGAGTAAATCCGTACTACATCCATGAGGAATTTCGTCATGAACCCTGGCATGTGTGTAGATTAACGTTTTAGAAGACGATTTACTGGATGGATTGGTCCTGGTGTAAAGGAGGTTTTTACACTCTCTGGTGGTCATTTGGAGTTTGTCCAAGTTCAATGTGATTTTTGTAAGTTTTGTGGCTGTTGGTCTTAAGTTTCATGGGTTTGTTAGAGGAGTAGTACAATAAGCTGATGGTCTTTGCAGTGATTTACTTAGGTCGTCAGTAAATAGGACCCAGTTTTTTTTTATCACACTCTTTGTGACTCATGTCAGGCCCATTCTTGACAACTGTACCTGTGAATAGCTTCTTGGTTATGTCCAGGATGTGACTTTACTCGACGTTGTTCAGAGATGATGGACCAAACAGATGCATGGTATGTCTGAGGTATTGTACCATGACTGGGTGTTACCTCTAAATTTGTTATATATCAGTGGTAGATTGCTGAGAAGTGAGAAGTGACCTAGTAAGGCATTGTAGAATTCGTTGTTATGACACAGTTGGTTTTCATTTTGTCCTACTAGAGGCATAGCATCAGTTAGGTCTAGGAATTTGTTATAGATTTGAACGGATACTGAAGTAATATTTCTTTATTTTGCATGAACTCAGTGTTAGTTTTAATTGTCAGATATTTTCGGTATGGCTGTTATGTTGGTGTACGGTTTTTTCATGAACCAGATCACGTTCCATATTGGTAAAGGATTTATCATCTGGGTGTGGTATGATAAACCGTGTATCGCAATTAATCAATGTTGCTTAGACCATAGTAGAGGAACTTACTTAGCCGTTTCACAGTTGTTATACGTGTATGAACGGATATCACAGGAATATAACTGTATTAAATATAAATTTGCCTAATTTCATGGAATGTTGGGTATAAAATACGCTTAATTGGATGTAATGATCCTAAATATTGGTATGTTTTGCCTCTCGACATTGGATTTGGGTCCGGTTACATGTCGTCTTGGAGAACTAATCTACCGGGTTTGTGTGAAGTGTTGGCGTTAAAATTCTTTAATAATTTAATATACATCTCAATTATGTTGTCCGCTCTCAGGTCTTTACTAGATGTTTATTCCCGCATGTCTTACTTTTATAAATGTTTCTGATCCGTTTGCAGTTTATACACTTAGAAGTTATTGATTAATTCAGGTTTTGTTATGAGATTGTGTTCCAATTCAGAATATCTGACATTCGAGTATTCACCAGATCCACAGTAGCATTTTTCACTATAGGTTTGTAATGTAGAAGGGCCGTAAGCCTAACCCATCCTAACCCATCCTAACCCATCTTAACCTAATCTAACCAAAGATTATATCGTTTTCCCTCGTTTTCATCCTTACGTCATGTATTTCTTAATTGATTTAAGCTTTATTCATATCAAATCTATCCACTTGACTCTATAGTTTTTACCAGTCTTTACCAGTTCATGTACCTGCATATATATATTTTTTCACTTTGCTTGTTACAAGTCCAGTAATATCGAATAGTTAGTTAGTAGACTGTAGAGTTCAAAACGTTTATGTAAGCTTACCGCATATGTCAGTGATTGGTATGGGTGTTGAAGCGTTAGCGAGTTTTATGTATGGTTTTACTGTTAGAATATAATTTTTGCTGTAATGTTGGATTTGTTGCTCCTACCATTTTTCGTCTATTACAATTAATACTGAATAAATTCACTCTAACATTTTAAAACAGATCTGTGATGTAAGGTTCGCAGTGAACAAGATCTAGGATATGTCTAACGTACATAATTAGCGAAATATATATCAATGTACGACAACATAGATGAATTATCAATGAATGCAAAATGGGTTGCCATACACTGCCAAATGCATTAATCACTAGGCAACCTAACCATTTTAACCAATAATGATATATTTTCATTTAAATTGGATTGTTATGTATGATATTTAGTCATTATTTTGTGCAATATACATATCAAATCACTCAACATGGTTCTATTTTACGTAGTTTTATTCTTATTATCACACACCATGTACACACATACACACATTTATACGAATGTACACAGAGTTGGTGACGGCATATGCCGGCATATGCCGGTATAATTCAGGCGTATACAGAGTGGAGGTGCCAGCAATTGCCGGTATAATTCAGGCATATACAGAGGGGAGGTGCCGGCATATGCCGGCATAATTCAGGCGTATACAGGGGGGTCGTCCCGGTGTATGCCGACATATACAGGGGTCGATGCCGGCACAATGTAGAGACATACACACATTTGTATGCATGTACAGGGTCGGTTAACATCAGTAGCATTATACCTCTATTATGGGTTTTTCCATTAGAACAAAGTCCCTTGCTTTTGTTACAAGATATTTCATGTGGATCAGATTCACGTCATGTTAGGGTAAAAGAACTAATCAGCCTAACCTAACCTAACCTATTCTAACAAAGAATTATGTATTATCGATCGAGATTTCCTGCTTACGTTGACTTTTTTTTCAGTGTTTTGGGATTTTTGCATAACAAATATCTCCCCTTGACTCTACATTTTGATCTATCTTCTGCACTTTGGATACACACTTCCCATTTTAAACTAGCAAATTTCAAATATTTTTCATATGTAAATTACATCGTTTGTTTGATTGTTTCAGCTATTTTCTTATGATTCTTGATTTTTTTACACAAATTTACATCACTTTCACTTATGTTATTCACACTCATCAAAATCCTGACCTAACCTAACCTTATGTATGGTATTCAGTTATTGATGTATACATATGAAGCCTTCCACACGACTCTAAATACCACTTTAACATATATGTCATTTATTTCGTTGTCACTCTCGATCCATATTGTTTAGAAGAAAGGCCCCATTTTCAAAGTTAGATGGATTGAATGTTACAAGTAATTCATATCTGTTCCCAGCTTTATACAATCGGATACATGGTCTCGCACTAGGTTAACCTAATTTACTTTAATACCTTCTGTAACTACATCCTTTGACGACTTGCACCTCTGATTTGCCTTTTCTTTCCTATAATTTTCATATTCTTGACGATGACTTATTTTCAGGTGAAGTCACACACTACTGGTGGATTTGTGTTTATTCAATTTTGTTCATTTATTTGCACAGATTACAGACCCCGTTACTCCATCACTTTCGAACAAATGATGTCTCAAGCAATACCCCATCCTTCCTCAACAGATCCACAAATTTGTCTGAATATGATCTGATCGGTCTCTGATTTATATCCTACCAATCTGTATCACATCTAGATCATTCACCCCCAAGATTAGTTTATGGCAATGTTTAAATTTGTGATGAGCAACATTTTGAGCTTCGTTTCATACCTTAAAACATATTATTCTACTGATTTCGACAACTCGATGGTAACTCTGACTAACTGACTTAATGTATTTTTCTGCAATTCATTGCTTAACCTTTGAGTTTAGGATAATATAAACATTTAATAAAGCTGTCCATGTTTTAGTATTATTTTTATTTGACTTATTTACAGACCTTGCTGGCATCATCAATGCCATCTACCTCGTTTTTTGATTTGAAACAGCATGGTTCGTACATCCAACCATACCTTTCATCACTATATTCCAGTTTCCTCTCAAAATGTATAAGAAAAATTTAAAATTCAAAATTTCAATACAATTTCACATTTTCGAGGGATAACACTTTACCTAAGTAGCCAAGTTATAACTTTAATAGACTGACTTGGCTTTGTTACCCCTCGAAAATTTGAAAATTTATAGAAATTTTGAATTTCAAATTTTTGTTATACATTTTTTAATGAATGTAACACGTACATACGCTTGAACATACACATGCACATACGTACGCAGCCCTATACACATACATACATACACAATTGATGACCAGGGCGAGCAATGTTAGGCCAATTGTTTTGCGGCAAACAACATTTAACCAACTTATATTAGCTAGCTGCATACCGAGATTGGAATCAGTGTCATGTTGAGTGTAAGTGGAGCAGGACGGCTCGTGTTCAAATAAACAACAATGAATGTTCACGTGGCAAAAATTAGTTCACGTGTCTTGGAAGAAGAAAAAACCGTAGATGATATGAGTCGGATCGAACAAATATTGATCAGTGTTGAAAATACCAGTTATCTCAGAATGGGTAAAGCAAGAATCAAAAGAGTGGGAGAAAACATTCATAAATGGATGAAGAAAAAAGTAAATCGGCTTTGGGTAACTAATATCGACGCGTTACAATCGTATGTAACAATGTTCACGGGAAATAAGAATTCAAATCTCGAAATTGATATGATCCAAGTGGAAAATCATCATCATGACTGTAATAATGCTGAGGTAGTGGAAAGCAAATTGTACCTAAGAACAAAAGAAAATCTGACTCGTATGCAACAATTCCTCAATGATGAAGATCGGAATGACTTTGAATTGGAGAAGTTTCGAATAATTAGGGTTCAAGAAGAAGAAGCAATACATTTGTGGACTCACGGGAGCGGAAGAGCCTTCGGTATTCGCATCAAAGACATGATGGAGTATATGAAGGATTTTGAGAGGAAACTGAAATATAGTGATGATGGGTATGGTTGGATGTACGAACCATGCTGTTTCAAATAAAAACAAAGTAGATGGTATTGATGATGCCAGCAAGATCTGTGAAAAATGTCAATAGAAAATAATACTATAACATGGACAACATTATTTAATGTTTATATTATCCTAAACTCAAAGGTTAAGCAATGAATTGCAATAAAATACATCAAGTCAGTTAGTCGGAGGTACCATCGAATTGTCGAAATCAGTAGAAGAATAAGTTTCACGGTATAAAACGAAGCTCAAAGTGTCGCTCATCACAAATTTAAACATTGCCATAAACCTATATTGGGGGATGAATGATCTAGATGTGATACAGATTGGAATGATATAAATCAGAGTCCGATCAGATCTTGCTCAGACAAGTTTGTGGATCTGCTGTGGAAGGATGGGGTATAGCTTGAGACACCGTTTATTCGAAAGTGATGTGGTAACGGGGTCTGTAATCTGTGCAAAAAAGAAATAAATTTGAATAAACATAAATCCACCACAAGTGTGTGACGACATCTGAAACGAAGTCATCGTCATGAATATGAAAATTAAAGGAAAGAAAAGGCAAATCAGAGGTGCAAGTCGTCAATGGATGCAGTGACAGGAGGTATTGAAGTAAATTAGGTTTACCTCGTGTGAAGCCATGCATCCGATTGTTTGAAGCTGGAAACAAATATGAATTACTTGTAACATTCAATCCATATAAGTTTGAAAATGGAACCTCTCTGCTAACTAATATGGGTCGAGAGTGACAACGAAATAAATAACATATATGTTAAAGTGGTATTTAGAGTCATGTGTAGGGCTTCATATGTAAACATCAATGACTGAATACCATACTGGAGGTTAGGTCAGGTTAGGTTAGGTTTTTGATGGATGTGAATAAAATAAAAATAGCTAAAGCAATCAAGCAAACGATGTAATTTACATATGAAAAATGGATGAAATTTGTTAGATCAAAATTAGAAGTGTGTATCAAGCCTGCAAAGGATGGATCAAAATGTCGAGTCAAGTGGAGATAGGATGATTAGTTCTTTTAACCTAACATGACGTGAAGCTGATCCACATTCAATATCGTGTAACAAAAGCAAGGGAATTTGTTCTAGTGGAAAATCCCAGATCAGAGGTATAATGCTACAGATGTTAACCGACCCTGTATATGCATATAAATGTGTGTATATCTCTACATTGTACCGGCATCGTCTCCTGCATATGGCGACATATGCCGGCACCACCCCCTGCATACACCAGAATTATGTCCCCCCTGTATACGCCTGAATTATGCCGGACTTGCCGGCAACTCCCTACTGTAGATGCCTGAATTATACCGGCATATGCCGGCATATGCCGGCACCAACTCTGTATATACGCATAAATGTGTGTATGTGTGTACATTGTGTGTGATAATAAAAAAACTGCGTAAAATAGAAATAATGACTAAATATCCTACATAACAATCAAACTTGAACGAAAATATATAATTATTAGATAAGATGGTTAGGTTGCCTCGGGATTGATGCATCTGGCAGTATATGGCAACCAATTTTGCATTCATTGATAATTCATCTATGTATGTTGTCGTACATTGATATATATTTCGCTAATTAGGTACGTTGAACATATCCTAGATCTTATTGACTGCGAACCTTACATAACAGATCTTCAGTAAAATGTCAGAGTGAATTTATTCAGTATTCGTTATAATAGACGAAAAATGGTAGGAGCAACAAATCCCACATTACAGCGAAAAGATCATATCCCAACAGTAAAACCATACATAAAACTTGCTAACGCTTTAACACCCATAACAATCACTGACATATGCAGTAAGCTTACATAAACGTTTTGAACTCTACAGTCTACTAACTAACTATTCGATATTACTGGACTTGTAACAAGCAAAGTGAAAAAATATATATATGCAGGTACATGAACTGGTAAAGACTGGTAAAAACTATAGAGTCAAGTGGATAGATTTGATATGAATAAAGCTTAAATCAATTAAGAAATACATGACGTAGGTATGAAAACGAAGGAAAACGATATAATCTTTGGTTAGATTAGGTTAAGATGGGTTAGGATGGGTTAGGATGGGTTAGGATGGGTTAGGCTTACGGCCCCTCTACATTACAAGCCTATAGTGAAAAATGCTACTGTAACTCTGGTGAATACTCGAATGTCAGATATTCTGAATTGGAACACAATCTCATAACAAAACCTGAATTATTCAATAACTTCTAAGTGTATAAACTGCAAACGGATCAGAAACATTTATATAAGTAAGACATGCGGGAATAAACATCTAGTAAAGACCTGCGAGCGGATAACATAATTGAGATGTACATTAAATTATTGAAGAATTTTAACACTAACACTTTACACAAATCCGGTAGATTAGTTCTACAAGATGACATGTAACCGGACCCAAATCCAATGTCAATAGGCAAAACATACCAATATTTTGGATTATTACATCCAATTAAGCGTATTTTATACCCAACATTCCATGAAATTAGGCGAATTTATATAAATACAGTTATATTCCCATGATAACCGTTCAAAAACGTAAAAGAAGTATAAAACGGTTAAGTAAGTTTCTCTATTATGGTCTAAGCAACATTGATTAAGTACGATATATGGTTTATCCTACCACACCGAGATGATAAATTCTACACCAATATGGAACGTGATCAGGTTCATGAAAAAATCGTATACTAACATAACAGCCATACCGAAAATTTCACATTCATAATTAACACTGAGTTCATGCAAAATAAAGAAATAATAATACGGTATCCGTTCAAATCTATAACAAATTCCTAGACCTCTAGCAGAACAAAATGAAAACCCACTGTGTCATAACAACGAACTCTACAATGCTTTACTAGGTCACCTCTCAGCAATCTATCCCTGGTATATAACAAATTTAGAGGCAACACACAGTCATGTTACGATACCTCAGACATACTATGCATCTGTTTAGTCCATCATCTCTGAACAACGTCGAGCAAAGTCACATCCTGGACATAACCAAGAATCTATACACAGGTACAGTTGTCAAGAATAAGCCTGACATGAGTCTCAAAGAGTGTAACCAAACAAAAATCTGGGTCCTGTTCACTGACGACCTAAGTAAATCACTACAAAGACCATCAGCTCATCATACAGCCTCTCCAACAAACCCATGGAACTTGAGACCAACACCAACAAAACTTACAAAATCCCGTTGAACTTGGACGAACTCCAAATGACCAGCAGAGAGTGTAAAAACCTCTACTACACCAGGACCAATTCATCCAGTAAATCGTCTTCTAAAACGGTAAACTATATACTTGCTAGGGTTGATTGGCGAAATGCCACAAAGAAATAGTACGGATTTACTCATCTGGAACATACATACCAATGATTTTCGTGGAATGAATTGTACAATAACAAAAATAAATACGCAATTCTCTACTCTGCTATAATTCACATTGAAAATTGTAATACACTAGGGTATCCATCATAGTAAATCGGTCTTCTTATGCAAATAAACATAAACACAACAAGCTTTGGCCTAGGGGACTCTTCTAGCTCCTAAGCATTGAAGTATGGTCCACTATATACATACAATAAGCAAAGAACAAGACCGAGTTTGCAACACATCGAATCTTCTATATCTATAATATCCACGTCAAACATTGTACCATGCTAAAAAATTATATATAAAAACCTAAAAATATACAACATGTAACTAAATTACACCTGAAATAATGTTCTACATTGCAGATACAAACGTAATATTCCTATAATTGTATAAAGTACCCAATACCTTGCATCGAAGATAGAAACTCTACAGAGAACATACAAAATTGAATGAAATATACTAAAACGGACAAGTTATAATATGATAAGAAGAATGGTGCAACAATAACCGACCACATATGCCAGAAAAAAATGTGCTAAATGGAAGATGCAAACCTAAAATAACCTAGAAATTTCTATGACTGTATGAGATAGCAATTCAAAATTCCGAAAACAATACAAATTCAACATATATCAAACGATCATTACTAAGTATACATAACACAACATAATAACTTACAATAAATCCATATCGTTCAGGTACTCTCGCTATAGGGCATCCAACCGATACTCGCTATACAAAAAATCAAGATAAGACTACCCGAACAGTCTACATACGCTTGATAACGAAACATTTGGAACATGGTAACATCGATATATCTGGTTCAAAACTGGATAATGCGTAATGGAGTATACAGAATCTCGTAACGAAGCTACTGCAACCTAAGAAATATAAACATTGACCCGTTAACTGCAAAAAAAAAAAATATATACTATTCCTATAGATATTGTATTCATATGAAATAAATAGATGGAAAACACAAAACGTTGCCTAAATTCAATATAAAGCTGGTACCAAGCATCCAACCGCTAAGAATGAGTCAATTATACTCCTCTGAGTGATGATACAGCTGTAAACATGGATTTAACATGGAAGTGCAATCTCACATACTTTTCATAGCGAGAGAATTATAACGAAATGCTTCCATTGATTAAGACAATCCTATTCACACTGAGTAAATTATTTGCATCTTGAAAATAATCCATAACGGGTTCTTTCTCCTTATGAAGGAATGTTTCAGTCACCTGTTTATTTTGAATCTTTTTCTGCGTCCAATAGCTCAAAACAGAGAAAGCGAAAGAATGAGTTACTGCAAGAGTAACTATAACAGAGCCCAAGAGTAGTGATAATACAATCGCAGAATATAACATTAAACTAATTGAATCTATGCCACGTGATACCAAGGTTGAAAAATTCATCATGAACGGATCCGGAAATCAACATTCGTGCAGGAAAGTGTGGAGTTTTAACCTTTAATACTGCATGTAAATTATTATGTAACTGTTAGCTTTATTATCAATAAAAATCATCTTATAAATGTATGTTATCAATACCCCTAAATATTCAGAGGACTAGCATTGAAAATGCATTTATGCAACATGCCATGCAACGAAATTGCAATATTGTATGCCCAGCATCGAAATGCAAATACCTATATGTACATGTCAGAGTTCTATTTATATAATCTATTAATATTATTAACCTATTAACATATTTGACCTATTACCATTTATAACCTATTAACATTTATTTATATAAGCCATCCGTTCGTCTGGCTGAGTCACCCACCTCCGTTCCTTTCGCGCCGCCCTCCCACCTTCGCGCCGTTGACTCCGGCCAACCCCTGCCCCACCGCTAATTATGCCCTATCTTATTCCTTCACATTTGCGTTTCAGCCTTATATACGCTAC
>SDVV010029164.1:0-11856 GCA_016164225.1 Gammarus roeselii
CTCATCTCGGTTTGTCTCGAATCATTTCGGCCAGTTTCGGCTCGTCGCGCCCAATTCGACTCGCCTCAAACTGTTTCGACTGATCTCGACGCACCTCGGCCAGCCTCGACGCGACCCCCGCCCCCTGCGCCAACAATCCGCAGACTGTAATGGTTAATTGTTCTACTCATCCATCGCACAAACATTTTTCTGTGTAAGGGTTTTACAGCGCTGGGAGGGGGGAGCAGAGGTTCAAGGATTCAGAGGAGCCTCTTTAGGGTCCCACAGTTTCTCAAAAGGCTCCCAAAGGGTCTCAAGGGAGTCCCAAAAGGCCCCAGAAAGATCCAAGTGGACCACCCCAAATCCACCTGGTCTCCCAAGTCCCTCGGGTTCCCGAAACACCGGGTCCTCGAGTCCCGCAGATCCCACGAGTACCTCCTCTCCCTGGGTCACCTTCTCTCAACCAACCTCGTTACATATAATAATAATAATAACAAATTCCAAATTTATCACCATGAAAAAAGGGCAGAGAAAAATAATAGAGCCCAAGCAAGAAGAAATAATAAAATACTAAAATAAAGTGTTAATGATCTATAAAATGAATAAGCATCCATCCACCCCAAGACTTCATTTATTCAGATAAGACTCAGACGAAACGAGTCCTCGCCTCCAATCATTTAGAACTTCAAGAGTAACATGTACGTACGCTGGTGTGCACAGGTAGCATCGTAGAGACTGACACAAGGCCCACGGCTACACGGACAAAGTCAGCTCCGAGAGCAACGCAACACAATGTTTAGCTCTAGTTTAGTAAAGGTACAATGTATTTATTCAGGTTAGATAAAGACTTAGACAAAGCGAATCCCCGCCTCCAACCACTCAGAACTCCAAGAGTAATATGCACGCGCCAGTGCGCACAGATGGTATCGTCGTAATTGGTACAAGGTCTATGGCTTCTTGGATTAGATCAACTCACAAGATTTATAGCTACGCAGTCCAGGTCAAACCCTGAAACTACATAGTTTCTTTGGAATTGGTGTCACGTGATCGCTCTTCCCAAAGTTCCCACCGTGAGCTACTTTTGTGGTGAAATTTAGGCTACGTTGAATGTTTGAGAGTAATGTTTTCGTGCACTTACCCCATATGGTAGGGCAGTAGTTTAAATATGGAAAAATCAGAGCGTTGATTACGAGAAGTCTGGACTTGAAGTTGAGTTGTTTCTTCGTTCGACTGAGAAACATGAGTGTACCATTCAGTTTTGAATAGAGCATATCAACATGATGCCCAAATGTCAAATTGGGATCCAGTCACGCTCCCAGACCTTTTGACTCTGTTGTCAAGAGGTATTTTTACTCCCAAAATTCTCGGGTACTCTCCGTGTATTTGCGTTGGATCCCAGGATAATGCACTGTGTTTTAATTTTATTAACTTTGAGCCCATTTGAAGAATACCAATTATTTATGTGGGTCAGCGCTGTTTCTGCATCCTTCAGCTTTTCTAATTTGTTTTCCGGTCTAACGAACAGCACTTGAACATCGTCTGCGTATAATGTAATTCTGGTATTGTCGAGAGGGCTTCCACAGTTCGTGTCATTGATAAACAGAAGGAAAAACCCGGTCCGAGAATCGATTTTTGTGGAACCCTAAAATTTACCGGTCCCGGAGAAGTGTTGATCTTTCCATCTAACACGGCAGACTGGGACCAATTCCGGGGATAGATTTCAAACCAGGGTGTTTGGATGTTCAGTTACAGCAGTTTGCAGCAGCAAAATATCATGATTTACACTGTCAAATGCTTTAGAGAGGTACAGCAGCACGAATAATGGTAGACTGTTATTGTCTATAGCTTTGTATACGAGTTCGGAGATTTGCAGTATCGCGTCTTTAGTAGAGGTCTTACGTCTGTATGCATACTGTCAGTCATTGATTAGGTTTGCCTCTTTTAGGTAGTCAAGGAGTTGACGTGCAATGATCTTTTCCAAAAATTTTGAAATTACTGGTAGGAGGAATACGACTCTATGGTTTTAACAGTCGTTCCCCCCCCCCTTCCTCATGGCTAGCTTTGATTAGATCGTGTTTCCAATTTTGAGGGAAGGTATTTGTTGCAATGGATGTGTTGATAAGCAGCTGGAGATATGGCACATCCCAGGCGGGGCACTCTCAGTGTCAGGCTTGCCGATCACCCTCCAACCAAACCTTTTTTTTCTTCCAATGCGATTTCCTCAAGAGCCCTCCTGGTCCCTCCTCCGCACTCAGCCTCGCTGTTTTTATAACGACTCGATCACCCCCTTTGCTCCTACACATTTTATTCACGATCGTGCGGTAGGATTATCCTCGCCTACGTCGAATGTCTCCCTGCGTTCAGAGAACGAGCGGCTCAAGCTCCCCATAGCAATAGACATGTTGTCGAGGAGGCTTGCCAGGTACTATACCTGAAGGCCGTGGCTTATCCTTATCTTTGGATAGCTCGCTCAGTCGAAACGAGTCTTATCAAAACATGAGCAGAGTTCGCAGTTTTCGGCCCTTTGACCTGCTGTCGCATCTGACGTCCCTTTCAACCCAATCTGCCTTCACAATTATAACGACTGACCAACTGGTTAGTTAATGATAAATACCGACTCTTTCCAGCCTGAGTCCCAGGCTTGATGGAGCCCCATCGTCTGGTGTTCTAATAGTTGTCAACAGGCTCAGCACTGGAACGCTGCCGCGATAGAAGATATATCGCATTGTTATTAACTGCGTAGTTTTCCTCACTTTGCTAAGTTGAAAGTTGATAGAGCTCTGAAGTTAGCAAGTGCTTCCTCTTCCGTCGTGAGGCTCCGAGGTACAAGACCCTCTCTGGATACAGACTGATAGGATACCTCGCAAATTATGACACAGGTGGTGCAGGCCGCGTACCCTATGATATACCCCATCGGAGGCGACGCAGAGTTTACCAAATGATCCACCCTATCCAAGGCAGTGCAGGCCGTAAACATAATTACCCACCCCATCTGAGACGACGCAGAGTTTACCAAATGATCCACCCTATCCAAGGCAGTGCAGGCCGTAAACATAATTACCCACCCCATCTGAGGCGTTGCAGGCTGTTCCCAATGAAGTAAAAGAGGCTGATCATGCAGCAGAGGAAGGCTATGAAGCCAAGGCGATAAACGCCTGAGAGCTGCTGAAGGATCGGGTACACCCAGTGGCCCGTGTTGTAAGCGATGTAAAACACCCTGAAAAGAGAATCGTGGTCAGTAAGGCGATCACCTTTTAGAGACATTATTTTGGGGTACACCCACTGGCCCGTGTTTTGAGCGATGTAGAACACCCTGCGGGGGGCGGGGAAGACATTGCTAGTCAGCATGGTGACCACTTTAGAGCCAAATAGTTTGGATGCAACTGTTTTTTTTCTATTTTTATTCTTAGATAATTTTCTTTGTTTAAAAATATTCATATGAATTTCCCCCAATAATGAATTGCAATATGTCGGCATAGTTGTTCTTTGCTAACCGAGCCATTAGCATTAGATGGGCAAACTAAAACCATTTGTCTTTAGGTTGCCCACACGCTTCTATAACTATATTGGATAGTTGATTAGAGTAATCGAGATTGATGTTGGGTAGAATCACTTTCCTGCTTCCATGATTAGCTGGATGTACGAATGTTGAGAAGGGAGGGTGAAAGAATGTCCGATCATCTACTGGTAGATTGAGAGTAAAGCAGAGGTGGAAGTGGAACCAAAGAGAGGAAGGAAAAAGATGATTAGTGAGGGTGAGTGAACCGAATGGGGCAAGCAAGCCGAGGGGTTCCATCGGGCGTTGAATAAGAAACATGACAGTGTAAGAGTGAAAAAACTAGGTAACGTTGAGGAAGAATGGGAGACGTTCACAGATGCGTTGTTGAGATCTGCGAAAAATTTGTGTGGTGTGTGTCGTGTGGGCGGGTGTAGGAGGAAGGACCGCGAGTTTCGGAACGACACGAGTCTTTGATGAGTGGTTGCAAGTGAGGATGGTGGGGGCCTATGACAACTACAGGGAGGAAGAAAAAAAAGAAGTGAAGTGAATTGTGAGGAGAGTTGAGAAGGACGTTGATGCCACCAGGTTCGGTAGGCGGTTGCTCCAGATTTTCGAGAACAAGAACGTGTTCTGGAAAAACATACATGTGGCGGATATTACTAAGGAAGAGGTGAAGGAGGTGGTGAAAGATGACAGCGGCCGATTGTCGTTGGAGAGTGAGTGGTGATGTATGGAAGATATTGACTGAATATTTCGATGAGTTGTTGAATTTTGAGGAATTCAAAGAGGCTGACATTGTTGCTGTGAGTGGTGGTGCACGGATGCCGGCTTTGGAAAAGAGACTTTTGGCGGATATTACTAAGGAAGAAGTGAATGAGGCGGTACAGGTGATAAGAGCAGGGAAAATTCGTGGTTGGGACGGCATTGAGACTGAGTGTCTGAAGAGGGGTGGAATCAACAACACCAAAACATCAGACCCATTATTCAAACGCGACCAAACATCTTTTTAATATGGGCGACACTTGTCTTCAATAAGATTAGGAGCTCGGCCCATCCTTGCCACCACCTGCTGAACCCACATCAAAACCACTGAAATATACTTAACCTACCGTCGGCGTCAGCTCCCTTTGGCTTCCTTTTCACCACCAATCCCTACCCTCCCGACATCGCATCTACGTATAATTAGATACACACATTCTGAACAGCTCTTGCACTGGCTGATCATAGAGCCAATACGGTTCTACAGAGTCACTCACCAGAGGTGGACGTGTAGGAGTTGAGGTTGACAAGGAGTGAGCGACAAGGCTCCCTTGTCGAGGTTGAAGCGCAGGCACCAAACGGCCCTCAAGTCATACCAACAGAGACTGGCGGACGTACCTTCCGATCTGTTCTTGCGATGCTGGAGCGTGATAGCTGAGCACGCCGTCGGGCTCAGCTGTCGCACCCAGCAGGCTCAATCATGGTATCACGTCAGTGGGTCGTTGTTATTCCTTGACGCTAGCTCCTTTTGCGGTGAAGGGGCCACGGCCGTCGCACCGCCCAAAAGCCCCGACATCTGCATGCTGTGAATGTTCCGAGTGTAATATACTTCAGCACTCGCGAGTGTAGATCAAATACAGGACCCAGGACTAGCAGATATTCCCAATATGCACACATCAGTGGTTATCCGGGTTTTCGGGCTGAGCGACGTCCGTGGCTCCTACACTGAAGGAAGAGCTGGGGTTAAGCAGCAACAAGGCCATCCAAAAGCCACTCTCTTTACAGGAAGATCTTAGAGAGGCATCCATTCTCTTGGAGCAGTGTTCAAATAATACTAAGAACATAGCCACCATCACCCGAGCTAGACTAAAGGGCAGG
The DNA here is from genome assembly GCA_016164225.1 of Gammarus roeselii. NCBI lineage: Eukaryota > Metazoa > Arthropoda > Malacostraca > Amphipoda > Gammaridae > Gammarus > Gammarus roeselii. The sequence continues at coordinate 5,336 of SDVV010029164.1, forward strand.
AACAATAGCAGAGGAGGTGAAAACTGAGCAAGGACAAAAAAAGTGAAAGAGAGCATTGCCGTATTAGTTGTTAAAGGAGGATAGTATCGATCAACTATTTTGAACGTGGAATTGCCGATGACCGTGATGCTAAAGATTCGAATGATTGTTAGGCTTTTCATTTCCATGATGATTATTATTTCTAAGCCTAGCACACTCGCCGTGATGCAAGGCTCGGGAGTGCTCTGTTGGCAGGAGTAAGGCATGGTTGTCGTCAGCAGTCAGTAGGTCCAGTGAAGCTGCAAGGGCACGGATCAGTAGGGGGTGAGATCGCGTGTCATGTTTTTCCTACCAAGGTTAATCAAATGGTATATAGTTTTGGGGCATTATTTGGCAAACGAAAAATATATCAATAGTTCGATGCTCAGGAATATAGTAGTTCTTACCCTGCCTTATTTGAGTCACCACCCCTATAGTAGTTAATACCCTGCCTTATTTGAGTCTCCACCCCTTCACTCTCTAGGTGGTGCGGGTAGTAAGGTTGAGTAATTTCTTACACAATGGTCTCGGAGAGCAGAGTAAGAGTGGGGTGTCTTTTTCCGTTTGAGCCAGGGGTTAGCAGAAGAGGAGGGTGGGGTGAAGCCTATCCCTTTCCCGGTGTCGTCAGAAGTCGGTGGTGGGGTAAGGATAACCAGATTGGGGTTGTTTCCTTCCAAGGGATTTAACTTATTTCCACACGATTCGTCTAACCTAAGTGTCGGTATCCACACAGAGGTTTCAGCGGGAGCCTCGGTGGCTGCTGCGCGCCTTATATAGCCAAGCCGGCGTTGTCTTGTATCGATATTGTTCAGATTATTGATACCTGGAATATTGATATTTGAAGTATCGATATGTTTTTTGCATATGTTAATAGAGTAAAATTCCCAGGTTCAATCAATGGCGCAGTCTATTTTACGCTGAGAATGAACACTACCAAGTTATTGGTAATTAATAGAGAAACGCAAAAAAACGGGGACTAAAACCAACTCAACCCGATAATTTTTGCTCGTTTTCAGCTGTTAGTCCGTTATACTCTCTGGCCGTAAGCAGGTGACTAAAATGTGCGGCAATTCCCTACATAGCTGGCGTACTAATATATAAAGTAACTGAGTACCCTGTGTCCTATATGTAACTGACCAGCCCGTATAGATGAGCGTGAAAGTGGCCACTGTGAGGAAGCCTTTGCGAAGCGTAGGAAAAGGTCGCCTCACGCAGCCCAGCTCCGCCAGCACGGCTAAACATGGTAGTGTGTGTACGGCGTGGTTCAGCCAAGACGGGTAGAAAGATTCAAACGCGACAGGGAAGATCAGCTCGCGGTCTGCAGCGTAGATCGTCCAAAATGAGGCGGACGTGAACTGCAACAAAAAAACGTGCAGAACTTGAAAAGGACGACGCGTTTGCATTGGCAAGAACGATGAAGATATTTGCGTTAAATGGTCACAGATGTCTAATAGAGATAAGCACAGTGGAAACATTTGCACTTGACAAGAAAGAAATGTAAACCACCACAGAAACCAGGCATTGTTCGCTACAACAAAACAGTCGCCTCCCGACATAGTCTGTTAGAGGTTAAATTTAATGGATTTCTTGGCAGCAGGAAACTCTTTTATTTGGTAACTTTGGTCACAGCACTATAATGGTAAAATAATAGATGGATTGAAACTAAAAATAAATTGGTCAACCCATATAGTTGTACCATTGGGAGCTAACATTATTGTGAAATTATTACAGAGTGGGAGGAGTTTCCAGGACAGGTACTTCTCGCTCATCTATTCTAGAAGTAATAATTACAGAGTAGGAGGAGTTTCCAGGACAGGTACTTCTCGCTCATCTATTCTAGAAGTAATAATTACAGAGTGGGAGGAGTTTCCAGGACAGGTACTTCTCGCTCATCTATTCTAGAAGTAATAATTACAGAGTGGGAGGAGTTTCCAGGACAGGTACTTCTCGCTCATCTATTCTAGAAGTAATAATTACAGAGTGGGAGGAGTTTCCAGGACAGGTACTTCTCGCTCATCTATTCTAGAAGTAATAATTACAGAGTGGGAGGAGTTTCCAGGACAGGTACTTCTCGCTCATCTATTCTAGAAGTAATAATTACAGAGTGGGAGGAGTTTCCAGGACAGGTACTTCTCGCTCATCTATTCTAGAAGTAATAATTACAGAGTGGGAGGAGTTTCCAGGACAGGTACTTCTCGCTCATCTATTTTAGAAGAAATAATTACAGAGTGGGAGGAGTTTCCAGGACAGGTACTTCTCGCACATCTATTCTAGAATTAATAATTACAGAGTGGGAGGAGTTTCCAGGACAGGTACTTCTTGCTCATCTATTCTAGAATTAATAATTACAGAGTAAGAGGAGTTTCCAGGACAGGTACTCCTCGCTCATCTAGTCTAGAATTAATAATTACAGAGTGGGAGAAGTTTCCAGGACAGGTACTCCTCGCTCATCTAGTCTAGAAGTTCAAATAATGAAAAAGATTAGTTTTTGCTTGTTCTATAACGTGTATCTTTAAATGAAAAAGATGAACCTTTATATAATAAGCATATGATTTTAATTAGTTTTTATTAAATAATTAAAACAAATGGAGAATCCATCATTGTAGGGCTCAATTACATTACATTTTTGCAGTAACTGGTAATGGTAGGGGGATGCCACCGGTACCCGGCCCAATGAGCAACGTCATGACAGTCGAGGAAATAAACTCATCCCACGACACACGAGTACCACCCACAACACATGACATACGAGTACCAACCACAACACATGACATACGAGTACCAACCACAACACATGACATACGAGTACCAGCCACAACACACGACTACCAGCCACAATGCACGACTACCACCCACAATACATGACATACGAGTACCAGCCACAACACATGACATACGAGTACCAACCACAACACATGACATACGAGTACCAACCACAACACATGACATACGAGTACCAACCACAACACATGACATACGAGTACCAGCCACAACACACGAGTACCAGCCACAACACACGACTACCACCCACAATACATGACATACGAGTACCACCGACAACACATGACATACGAGTACCAACCACAACACATGACATACGCGTACCAGCCACAACACACGAGTACCAGCCACAACACACGACTACCACCCACAATACATGACATACGAGTACCACCCACAACAGTGATCAACAAACTGAGAATGATTTGCCCAACACATTCCGTGTGTCACTTTCATAATTTTTTCTCTCCAGAATAGAGAGGTTCTATTTGCTACGATACGATTGTTCGTGTTCAAAAATACGATCTCCCATAAAGCAACATCTCACGGAAATGCGATCGAAGTAATTGCAATTTTTTTCGAAATGCGACCTGCCTTGATGCGAGAGTCAGTGTTGGGCACGATACAGTATATAGATACATTCGCGGAGTATTTTGTCCTAAACCTCCGCGAACAAATTGGACAAAGTAATGAAAAATGGAACTAAACACTGTATGTAATCAAGTAAAATGTTTAAAGGAAAAAATGGGGGTCGGCCTATGGTAATTAGTTCACTAAATACGTAATGGTTTAAATGCAATAATTTTCCAAAAAATCGGCAGCATAAGTAAAACATCAATAGTTCGATGGAAGAATATAAACGGTTTGGCGCCCGTTGTGTCGTAATTTGAAGAAACCTCTCGAATTCCGACCCTCTTAATTCAAAGGATTACCACAAGAAAAACATGTAGTTAATTTCGTTAATCTTATATATGTCGATTATCAACCATAAGCAATTTCAATTGATGTTTTCCAACATTCTAAAGGAATGAATCAACTGTTCATTGAACAAAATTGAACGGTAAAGGAATCTTTATTCCTGTACCATACAATCTTTTACTTCCTATTCATAGGCATGTTTTTATATTAATTTACATGTCGTCATTACGTACATATCACGCATTGTACAATTAAAACAAGATAAATTCATGCATTGTTTTAACAATTTGTTCTGTCAATCATAGGTTCTGAATGTCGGCAATACGTTTATGTATTGTTTTTACAACTATTTATAAATCATCTTATAAGTGTTCTCCTTGACTCAAGACTTTAGCCACAGTAGATGAACATTGAATTAACTGTTAATTTAAATACGGACGAAGACTCCAGGCAGAATCCCCGGAAGGGAGGTTGCCGACGGCAAGGCCTTTCTCACACTCTTCTCATGTACTCGCACAGGAGCTAAAGAGTCCGGCCAGGACCTTATATCATACACACTTCGGGTCAGGAGAGAGGAACAACATCATTGTCAGCAGCTGGGCCAACAACGGTCACTGGTTTACTCCTGTTGCGTCATAATTGCCGGGCTCTCCCCCACCAACGTCCATGCGGTTCTTAACGAAACGCTAAGTGCGGGAAAGCGCATGAGGACCTCGTCAGAACTCATCATCAATCATTCTTCCTTTACGCTTGTCCATAACACGCTCACTCGCTTCATCCTCACTGGTGTACTTTCTCCTTAGAGCCTGCTTCACGCTATTTACCCACCCAAACTTCGGTGTTCCTTTAGGCCTGAGTCCACTCACCGCCGATGCCATCACTCTTCCAGCAATCATCCATCGTCCGCCCGAGCCACCTCTAAACCCGTGAATCTACTCTGCCCTCTAACTTCCTCACCATCCCAGTTCTTATTTAAACAGCGCCATTATAGATTCTATCCCTTAGCGCCACTCCGGTCATGACCCTAAAACCTTTCATCTCGAAAACATTCAACCTCCTTCTCTCTTCCGCCCTCGTTCTCCACGTCTCAGCCCCGTAGAGCACAGTTGGGACAACTACCCCCTCATACAAGCTTCTCTTTTCTTTCAGACCCACTGTCTTAAAGATCATTACACGCTTCGGTACACTCAACACTATACACCTCTTATTATCTCTGTGATTCACCAACGTTTCCACAAATAACTCTCCATTTAGGCGGACACCAATTCCGCTTGTATCATCATTCCTCGAACATCTCATTACTCTTATTTTGTCTACATTAACTCGCGGCTTCCTTCTCTCACGCATTTGCTACAAGTGCCGTATCCTCAACTCTACCCATTTGCTCCTAAAAGCTCTATACCTCTACCCAATGCAGTCGCGTTCACTCTTTGACCACTACACCTATGTAGAGATTGAAAAGTCAGGGAGTCACACGCAAACCTTGTCTCAGTCCTACTTTCACTGGGAACCAAGCGCTCACCTCGCTTCCGACTCTGACACATGCTCTGCTGCCAGTATATAAACACTGGACCCCTCTTAACAAATTTTCGCTCACTCTAAACAAACGCCATGCACTCTACAATGCCTTCCTGTCAACCCCGTCGTAGGTCGTTTCTAGATCCCTGAAAGCTCATAACACGTTCTTTCCCTTCGAAAGGTATTTCTCACAGACTTGTCTCACTGCAGAAATTTGATCAGCACACCTACTATCACTCCTGAATTCACACTGTTTCTTGGTAATTGCACCATACGTACCGTTTCTAATCATCTTGGAGAGCACTCTCCGGTACAGCTGTCTCACCAACCACAACAACTGACACAACTTGAGTTGCTACATTAATTTTAATTTCCTTTGTCTTTACACAGCGGAACAGTAGATGCACTGCAAAATTTCAAACACAGATTTAGCAGTCAAAACAAAATACAAATTTAGTAGTCTCACCAACTACTCGACTACCATTACTCCTTCCCTGTCCAGGCAATCACGTGCAACGTCCTCTAAATCAGTGGCTTCCCCATGCTTACATCACATCCACCGCCTTCTGCACCTGTTCTTTAGTGATGTCGGCAATAATTCTCGCTCACAAAACTGGCATCCGTGCACCACCACTCACAGCAATAATGTCAGCTTCTCTGACATCCTCAACATCCAGAAAATCCATAAAAACTCAAACCATCTATTCTAAACTGCACCACTCTCCAATAATACCCGGCCGTTTACACCTTTCACCACCAACTCCTTCCCTGCCTCCTCCATCCTCCCCCTGTTCATCTCTTTCAGATCGCAATTTTGTTCTCCTCTGTAAGCCCAATCTACCGTCTACCCCACCAAGCGTCCCACTGTGATCTCCTACACGCTGCACCTCCTTTCTCTTCTAACTATAGATGTCATAGGCCACCGACCCCGACTGCCACCACTCCTCTGAAACTATTCCCTTCTGAACCACCGCCATGTTAACCTCGTCGTTCCACAACTCACAACCCTCATTCCTGTACCCGTCCACACCACGCACATTTGTCGCACATCTCATCAATGTATCTCTGAACGTCACACATTTTACGTCGACATCCCCCAGGCCTTGCCATCTCGCACTGTCGCACAACATGCCAAATAGATTGAAAATATCAATAGTATAACAATGACAACACTGTACAGTGTGCACTATATAACCAAGATAGCAAACATTTATTGTGTACGACAATCGGTAATGGATTAAAGAAAATAAAGTGAAAAAATAGACAAATACTTACACACACACACA
>SDVV010029165.1:0-11856 GCA_016164225.1 Gammarus roeselii
CCCTACACCACTCACCCTACACCACTCACCCTACACCACTCACCCTACATCACTCACCCTACACCACTCACCCTACATCACGTACCCTATATCACGCACCCTACACCACTCATCCTACACCACTAACCCAACACCACTCAACTTACACCACTCAACCTACATCCCCACACCCCTCACTCTACACCACTCATCCTACACCACTCATCCTACACCACTCATCCTACACCACTCACCCTACACAACTCACCCTACACCACTCACACTGCACCACTCACACTACACCATTCACACTACACCACTCACACTACACCACTCACACTACAACACTCACCCTACACCACCCACCCTACACCACTCACCCTACACCACTCACCCTGCACCACTCCCCCTACACCACTCCCCTTACACCACTCCCCCTACACCACTCCCCCTACACCACTCATCATACACCACTCACCCTACACCACTCACACTACACCACTCACCCTACACCACTCACCCTACACCACTCCCCCTACATCACTCACCCTACACCACACACCCTACACCACGCACCCTACATCACGCACCCTACATCACGCACCCTATATCACGCACCCTACACCACTCAACCTACACCACTAACCCAACACCACTCAACTTACAACATTCAACCTACACCACTTAACCTACACCACTTAACCTACACCACCCAACATACATCACCCAACCTACACCACTCAAACTATACCACTCACACTAAGCCACTCAACCTACACCACTCAGCCAACACCATTCAATTTACACCACTCAACCTACACTACTCAACCTACATCACTCATCCTATACCATTCACCCTACACCATTCACCTAGCACCGAGCACCCCCCACCTTGAGCCAATCACCCTGCATAACTCCCCATACACCCCTCACCCTGCACCGAGCCCCACTCACCATGCAGCGAGCACCACTCACCCTGCGCTTCACTCTGTCCTGAGCCTGCTTGACAGCGCTCGTCACGAGACTGGTCGCCAGCACGAGCAGCTCGTCTGGTCGGTCCCTTTCGACAGGTGAGATGGCGAGAGACGACGCGCCACCGCTGCTGGTGCTGGGGGTAGGAGTGACAGGTTAGGAGGCAGCGTGTTCATTGCCTGAAGGCCCATTAACGCGACGGTACAAGTCAGCGAAACTTGAGGCTCAGATACCCTCGCATCTCAATTTTGCTGCGCAGTTGTGCGCTTCTTAGCGGTGGTGCACAGAGACCAATGGTGTGTAACATTTGGCCAGCGCACACTTAACAGGGTGCGCGATTTCAGAAATGACCGGTAACATTTAGAGACGGTGCATCACAAAAATCTTCCCGCGAGCCGAACAGTCAAATTAAGCGCTACAGGAAACTGAGCGCTGGAACACATCGCGTGTTTACAAGTGTGAGAAGATTACAATAGGCCTCTTGGCCCAAACTGGGTTGCCTTCTGATGACAAGAAGATTAGTTCTGGAGTAGACCGTCTAAGTAAGTATCATGAGTCTGTGTAATTTCTGTAATAAAAGATCAGGAAAAGGAATAGTTGTGGTAGGAAATAGCATTTACGATAGTACTCAAAACAACTCATATCAGCACCTGAAGAGAAAGACACCGACCCACGGTGTTGATCTGAGGTTGTCTCCGTTTCATTCCCCGTTGAGCCAATACTGACTGGTGTCATTGCTGAACACCGGTATGTGACGAGCAGGTACCAATGCCGGTCACCTTGTCGAGCTAGCACAATTTTAACCGTATGGGTGTCAATGTCGGGCACCTGTATTACGGATATACTGGTGAGCGTGCTATAGCTGGGAGTTATTTAGAGGCAATTTTGGCAGGAATTGTTAAGCCGTGGTGTAAACGTTTCGATTGCATCGCCGTTTACAACTTCCGCTCGAAGTTTGTTCCATTCCTCGACAACTCTAGAGTTAGAAACGCTTACTAACGATTTTGCATCCATTATTCCTGGTCACTCTGTTTGCATCTAGAGTGAAAAGGCTCGCTCGGTCGCTGTTTTCCTTCCCCTTCATAATTTCCACACTTCGATCATGTCACCTCTGACTTGACACATCTCTAGCATATAGAGGTTGTGTTCACGTAGTCTGTTTTCGTACGATATGAAGACCAGAATTGGACAGGACACTCGAGATGCGGTCTACCAAATGCAGTTTATAACTTCAGAATATTGTGTCTGCTCATGAATATGAGAGTGCGGGATATCACATCATTTTTTAAATATACATTTTTTGTAGCATCGTTATAATGCTTGCTGCTTTTTAAGTCGTTACCAATGATTACACCTAGATCCGTTTCTTCGGTGACATGAACTAGTTTCTTTCCGAACATTGAATATTTGTGCTAGTGGTTACGATCACCGATGGGAATAACTTTACATTTTTCAACATTGAACTTCATTTGCCACTCTTCTGCCCAATCAACAATTTTGTTCAAGTCCAATTGGATCTGATCACACTCAGTCTTGATTTGCCACTTTTACTCCTAGCTTGGTATCGTCTGCAAATTTAAAAATGTTCGATGGTACGTTTTTATCGAGATTATTTTTGAATATTGCAAAGAGAGCTGGACCAAACACGGATCCTCGAGGCACGCCGCTTGTAACTTAACCCAAATTGAAGAACACACAATTAGGTATGACTCCTGCCTTCCGTCCGTCAACCAGCGTGTGTCCCTGCCATATCATTACTCTGCTTCCTCATTGGTTGGCTCTCACTCGTGAACATGGAAACGAGATGTGGGCAGCAAAGAATGAAACATTAGCAATTTGATTTTATTTGATTTGAGCCTCATTTCCACCGGAGCCTCAACGTGAGTCCTAATAGGCTCCCCCGTAAGGAGCGACCGTCATTGAATCAGGTAAGTTTGCACGGCCTCGCGTGCGAAAATATTAGTCTTGTCAAGATAAAATCAAGTACATATTTCAATTGTGGCATATTCGCGTACTGGCGCGTACAGGAGAGTAAAGAGTTAACGCGTATCTCCGTAAATGTATCGTTATCTCTGTGCGTAATGGGGTGGAGAGACCACCTCACTTGCACAAGTGTTTGGGGGTCAAAAAGCTTCGTATGGTCCGGTGTGTTTTCCAAAAACGATGAGCTTTTTACGGTAGGTTGGGTCAGCGAGTTGGGTTTGTAGGTTGCACGGGGGATTTAAGAACACTAACTGCAATCCATCAGTAAGTGTTTCACGCTGATAGCTACTTGGTGACAACAGGGGCGAGGTGACGCGTTTGATCCTATATCGACATCCATCAGGTTGTTTTGAGTTATCCACGTGTGTCCCGTGCACAAGCGGTTGATGAACACTTGTTTTTTTTTCTGTTGGTGAACTTTGTTTCCCATTATCCGACTGAGGGTTTTACTAAAAACATTTTTTGTCCACTCTGTTGCCACATTTCATCCCATCGGGATGTTAAATGGGAGTTGATGATAAAGAACCAGTCCCGGTAATGAATTGCGAATAATTGTTATTGGTGAATAGATGCCAGTTTAGCAAGCGAGTCTGCAAGTTCGTTTCCTCTTATTCCCGCGTGTCCGGGTATTCAGCAAAATTCAACTGCCTGACCCGTCTCGGACATCACAAAGAGATCATGCTGCATTTTACTTAGAACGGATGTTCGTGGTGCAGTGTTTTAAGCTGGGTGACGACACTCAGACTGTCTGAGAATACGACGTATTTAGGGAAGCGATCTGTTTTTGCAATAGAGATGGCTAGTTCGAGTGCGTAGGGCTCCGCAGAGAACACGGAGGCCTCCTGTGAGAGGGTGGCCGAGAGTGGGATGTCCCCGCACACAGCGGCGGCTCCCACTCCGTCTGCGGTTTTGGGGCCGTCAGTGTATATACGGCGGTGCTTTAAATAATCTTCCTCAGGTAGTCTTAAGAATTCCTGTCGGTACGCGTTGGTTGGAGTAGTTGCTTTAGGGTACAGTTACAGGTCTAGGTTGACCGGTGGTGGGTTGATCATCCATGTTGGTGTGTTAATTTGAAGGATTCGGTAGGAAAATGAAGGCTTAATAGCTTTTCGATTGATGTTTAGCGAGGTCAGCAGGTTGTCCACCTGTAGGGAAACGGTGGGCATTTATTATTTTTAGCGGCGAAAAGGTTCTTATTGGGGATGTGACTGATTGCCGGGTTGTTGATTAGACTTCTAGTCTTAAAATAGTATTGTAGCGAAAGTTTGTCTCGCCGGAGCGGAAGTAAAAGTTCGTTAGCGAACACGTTGAAGAATTCGATTGGGGTGGAGCGGAACGTGCCGGTTGTGATACGCAAAGTAATGTTTGCGATGGTCGAGAGAGGGTCGAGAGTAGTTTTGGCTGCTGAACCGTAGACAACGGCTCCGTAGTCCATGCGCGATCGTATCATTGCTCTGAACAACGTCATTCCGGTGTCCGTGTCGTCACCGAAAATTAGGGATGTTACCGATTGGATAAGTCCCGTCGACCTTTTGCAGCGAGCCGCCAGGGCTGCGATGTAGGGTTGCCATGTGATCTGAGGGTCCCACACAAGACCCAGGAATTGTATCGTTTCTTCGTATACTAGAGGGGTGTTGTGCAGCGTTAGGGCTGGTTTCAGGTGTAAGCCGGGCGCAAGGGTAAAGTGCATGCTTCTAGTTTTAGAGGGCGAGAATCGGAATCCGTTGAAGGGAAACCCTGTTCCCGACTAGGTTTATGCACTTCTGGAGTTCATGTTGAATTGTTATGAGGCTGGGGTGTCTGTAGCTTATTTGTAGGTCGTCCACGTATAGTGATGAAAACAGTCTTCCATCTCGAGGAAGAATGTCGTCTAACTGATCGATTTTGAGGATAAAAAGAGTGACACTAAGGACGTTTCCCTGGAGGACACAATTTTTTTGCGGATATGACGGAGGCTGAGTGTCGCCAACCTTGACCCTGAAGGTGCGATTTTGTAGAAATTGGTGGATGAAACGTGGTAGGTGACCTCTCGAAACTTTACGGTGGAGATCCTTCATGATCCCTTATTACCACGTAGTGTCGTATGCTTTTTCAACGTCGGAAAATATGGAAACCACATGTTCTCTTCGGACGAAGGCCTGTCTAATGACTTATTCTAGTCGTACGAGGTGGTCCGTTGTGGAGTGGCGCTTACGGCCACCGCACTGGATGTTGTTAAGGCCTGCATGCATTTCAAGGTAGTTGACTAGACGTGAGTTTAATATTCTTTCCATAGTCTTTCATAGGACGCTAGTTAGGGCAATGAGACGATAGTTATGCGGGTCACTGTGACATTTTCCGGGTTTGGGTATCGGGATAATTACGGATTCCCACCATTGGTTGGGAAATAATTAATTTGAATAAAACGTATTGAACACATTTAGTAGGTGCTGGAGAGCGTTGTTCGGAAAATGTTTGATCATATTGATGTGCACTCGGTCCGGCCCGAGTGAGGTTTTACGAGTGTAGTCGATAGCATACTGTAGTTCATGGAGGGAGAAAGGTTTGTTGTAGAATTCTTCATTTGTGAAAGAGAAGTCAATATGCTCACTTTCTCTTAGGATCTTTTCCCGTTGGAAAGAAGCCGTATAATTTGTTGAATGTGATATTTGGCTAAAAGTCTGAGCTAGTTTGTCCGCGATGTTCGCGTATGAAGAATAGACAGTGTCTCCGTCCGACAATATGTGGATAGGCCGCTCGGGGCGATATTGGATACGTCTGATTTTTCCCCACACTCGGGAAAGAGGGGTGTTTCGATAGATTGTGTTAACTAATTGGGTCCAGCTTTCTCGATAAGTTTGCGGAACACGGCGGTTTCTTTTTTCCAGGCCGCTCGATTTCTGGGAGATCCTGCGCGGCGGAAGGCCCCGTACATCCTTTCATGCTGGTCCATTGCTTCTTGTACCTCCGGGCACCACCAAGGTTTTGGGAAAAAGGTTGAAGGCCCTCCACATCGTCCCATGCGACGTGTGTCGAGTATTCCTCCCAGCTGGCTTTCCGGTAGTTGAATCGAAGTTCCTGTGCGTCGGGATTGTTTGGTCGGTTAGTAAGGAGCGATATGATCACTGGGTTGTAATCATTGTCATGTGTTGAAGGCAGGACTCACGAACGAGTTGGGGTGCTAAAGTGCGGGAGCAGATTGATAAACCGATGGCGATTTCACTTTCGAGGGTGATCCGAGTAGGTTGTCTGTCGTTGAGGAGGACCAGGTTGTGAGTGTCTATGGTATTGGCCATTATCACTCCCCTGGGGTCTGTTCTCACGTATCCCAACACTTCGTGGTAGCTGTCGAAGTCTCCAAGGAGTACGGGATGCTGCAGTTGATTAAGCAGATCAGTCATTAGTGCCTCCGTGAGATCGTGGTTTTGTGACGAGTAGATAGATACCACTATAATTGGTCTTGAGATACATATCTTCACTGCGCCAGCTTGAAGTTTTGTTCTCAGAAGGAGGAGGTGATGAGGTATGCTTTGATGAATCATAAGTGCCACTCCGTCGTGTGCAGTCACATTATTGTGACCTTTGCGACGGTGTATGACATATTGAGGGATTGTGAAGGTGGCTGTTTCACGGAATTGATCTCCTGGAGGCCTACCACCAAAGGCTTATGGGTGGGGTTAGCCATAATAATTCATTGTTCTTGCTTCTAAGTCCCTGGCAATTCCACTAAAGTATTGTACTGTTGTTTATTTTGGATTTGTTTCACGCTCAGATCTTGATGGTCTGGAGCGGTCGCGTGGCTTGTAGGAACTTTCGTGGTGTTCGTGTCTATGAGGCGCAGGTGTCCTAGATCGAGAGCGTTCGCAAGAGCGTCCGCTTTCTGTAAAACATGATCTCCTAGACTCACTGCGTTCTCGACTGTGAGTGCATTGTATGAAGGGAAGACGAGGGAGTACGATCTTTGTGTGTGCTTCTTGAGCGAGCGCGTTTCTCTTCTATGGAGGTTTTTTAAACATTATGATGGGCTGAGTAGTAGTCATTGGGATATTTGAATCGAGTGCGGTGCATGGTCGATCAGTGGTTTTGGGTATCAGTTCTTCGTAGTAGATTTTCAACGCATTCTCGAGCAGGCGATGGTCGTTCTCACTTGTGAGATGCTCTGGTGTTAGGTATGTGAGCTGATGGTTGTATGCCTCGCTCTGGTTTTCGCTGGGTGTGGTTGCAGTTAAGACGGTCAGTAGTCGTTCAACGCACTGATCAAAGCGAGCCGTGGTTCATGGGATGTTGCTAATCTTTTTGCTTCGTGGCGAGAGGGCGTCGTGTACTCCGCGGTCGTCGTCGTCAGAATCTTCATTCTCTTGTCATTTGGTTTTCGTGTTAGTGGACCTCTCTTCGAGGTCCACTGGGGAAGCATCCATCGCAGTGCTCTCCTGGGCACTGGTGGATTCATTGCTTGGGGTGCCCGCCTCTATTACGAGGGCGGCCGCTGGGCTGGTTGTGGTAATGTTAGTACTGGGGAAGGGTGTTGGGGTAATGGTAATAGTTTGTGTTGACGATACATGAGTGTTGTTTGAGGGGGTAATCTTAGCTGTAGATTTAACTGCTTTGACGTAATTTAAATCACGGCAGTTTGGGTTTTCATCGTGAAAGATTTTGATGGCTTGTTTTCGAGTGACTCTGCGGTCGTTTTGTTTGCCTGTCATAGCTTTTTGGTCCATGTACTTTGGGCAGTCGCGGTCGCCTGCCTCATGGAGTCATCGGCAGTGGTAGCATTCAGGTTGGCGGGCTGTGCAGTCTTTTCGGTCACGCTCGCCGGCGCACCTCTTACAGCGTTGGGATGTGTGGCTGGCAGTATATGATGACGTGGCCGTATTCCAGGCATTTTTTGCACATTACATGCCATATCGCCACTGGGTAATTTTTTTCCCCTGTTCGCCCGAGATTACTATGAATTCTGGTGTGTCGCGTCCTGGGAAAGTGATTTGATATGGTGGTGTGCTAGAGAAACGTTGGTGACTCCGTAATATTTAGCTAAACCTGCTGAAAAAGCGCTTAGGTCAGTTTTAAGAGTGTAGTTGGAAGAGTAAATAATTCGTCTTGTAACGTTGAAGAACGGATGTATTTCGACAGTTACTTTGTGTTTGTCTATTTTGTCAGTCCTTTGTACAGCGATGCTTTGCTCGATATTTACGACGTGGGCCAGATACTTCTTTCCCTGTCGGTTTATGTTTATCGGTCTGCCTCCCAGTTGCTTGGAGAGTGAGTTCATCGTGGTGAATGGGTTCATTGAGGGAGCAACTTTGTTTACACCGCTATCTGCAAGCGTTATGAGGAAGTGGGTAGGAAATGATGTGATCTTCTCTCCTGAGTGGGAGGGTTAGCCTGGAGGGAGTGAATCGCGGCCGCAGCCTCTCGTCGCCCGTCTTCGTGTTCAGTTTGGTATTGCAGGATCTCCGTCTCAGTCTTGTCCGAGGGGCAGTCTTCGTGTCCCGTAGGGTGGCCGTTTACTTTGCGGTAAAAGCAGTGAGATTCTTCGGATGGGCACGACAAGGGATCGTCTCGTTTATCGTGGTCGTCTTGTGAGCAGTGTGAACACCTTTGCTTACCGTGACAATCTCGGCTCGTATGTCCGTATTTCTATCATTTATAGCATCGCATCGAACGTCTTTCGAAGTGTGTGACCTTGGTTTTGGCGTCAAAGAAAGGTATGTCTATGTAGTTAGGTGTGGTGGGGCAATTAAATTTAAGCAGAAGGGCCGTGGTGGTGTTTCTTCTCGGTTTGATTTTTGGTGCGATTTTCGCTTCAACTATACGTTCCTCGTATTGGACGAGTCCGGTGATGAATTCATAGGCTTCATCACTCGGGAGACCCTCGATGTAAATCAGGCCAGAACTCATGGGTGTGTTTCGGGTGTGTTTCGCATACTCTGTTTTTGGAGAGTATAGTGTCACTTTGAAGTTTTGTGACCACTTTAATGATGAAGCTATTGTCCCCGCTGGCGGTGATGTTGAAAATTGGGCTGCTAGTCACGGAGCCCAGTTCTTCTCGTAGTTTATATGGGCAAATATTCGGTCTGTCATTGACATCGAATGTCATTTCCAAGTGTTCGGGGAATTTGTTACCGTTGTTGAATAGGTTGGGGTCATTAAATCGGGTGTATTGTCTCCTCTTTACGTTTTTTGGCGTTCGGGCGTAACAAGTTTCGGCTGGGAGGAGAGCGATGTTATCAGAGAGGTCAGAGGCGGAAGCACACGAACAGGTTACGGGTTCCCTGACCTCTATCCTCTTCATCAGCTCATCCAGTCGAGTATTCATAGTTTCAAAAAGGTCCTCGAGTTTAGTGAGGCGTTCACCGACTTCACTGGAGGGCGCCGAGCAGTCCTCAGTTTCCAGCTCGGGAAGGCCCATCATGTTGCTTATCTTGCCTAGGGTATTCTGCATTCCGATTATATTCGCGTCCAGCTTCGTGAAGCGTTTATTTGTGTCATCGTCTACGATCTGAGTCAGATCTCCTGTCGATGAGGAACTCATAGGGGTTCGTCGTTCTTTCTCGCAGGCTGGTTTGAGTGCGACGCTCTGGAGGGGCCGTCAGCCCCTCTTCGATAGGGCATGGTCTTGCCCATTATTTGATCCCCGACTTCTACCCGGGGTTCTGGGTACTGACTTCTTTACATTTATTTCTATTGTATATACGAACATATTATCTAACTTAATCCTTAAATTTACTCTTAAAATAAATCTTAAATCTAAATTTTTGTGCAGATTATTGTTTTTATATATTTTTTTTGTTCACAAATTTTTCTTGTTTTTTTCTTCAATTGGTTTCGATCCTAAATTCCCAAACCCCGGTGTCAGCGGGGGCTTACCTTTTTGTGCACCAAGGGAGGGGGGTCCAAGCTACAAACTGAAAGGGAGGGACGGTGGAGGGATCTTTTAAATCAAGATATATTTACACAGAAGAACAATTAAAAGTTGGTGGTTAACGAGGACGCCGTGGGAAGGCGGGTGAGCCTGGGATACCCCCAGGGGGTATCCCTCTGAGGTGCCTTATTGCTCTCGTTCTAAAGAGATGATTGTCGATCTCTCAAATTAAGTTGAAAACTTTGACCTTTACGAGACGATATTCGGTCTCCGAGCGATAATCGGCTTAAAGCGGTGACCGGCTGTTATTTTGATACAGCAATAAAATGAGCTTTTATACCCTGGAAACTTTGAAGCATAGACGCGAAGAACGGTATGCAATATTAATCTCAAACACAGTTAGTTGTCCGTCATGGGTTACGATACTGCCTCTGCGCAAAGCTCCCATTTGCAATATAGATTGTTCGCCACCCATCCGTGCAAGGTCTTAGCTCCCACTATTATTGTTTTCCGCGAGCGTCAGGCAACATTAGCGGAACATGAGGGCTCGCAAATTGTTTTGATCTTGAAAGAAGCTCGGCGGTCACATCAATAATTGTGAGACGTTTACAACACGCATTATAATATATTATAAGAACTCTGACAGCTTAACTGACATTATTTTTAATAATAATAACTTTTATTCAGAGTTCTGATACATTTCATTATTGTTTAGGAGTACTGTTTTGTACATGTTCATTATAATGATTGGAAGATTTATGAAAAGTTTTAGAAAACAAATAAAAACGCGCCTTTAACAATTATGAGGGAATTAATTTTAATTCCAACATTAGCTTCAGGCCGCCGTGGCCGAGTGGTTAGCGTATCCGACTGCAGTGTCAGCCTCTGGTGCTGCATGTCGCGAGTTCGAGCCTCGGCAGGGATACGGCGGTCTTGTGGCGGGGAGATTGGGCGCCTCCCCCCTCTGTGTCTGCCTTACTTAGCCACCCCTCTAACGAGGGGGAAACGGCTGTATGTCTATGTCTATACATAATAATTATAACGTATCCAATATCATGAACCATTTATAATCGAACACCATTTAAAATTTCTGTTATAAAAATGCATTGATGATCAATTGTGGGGTTTAGGGATTAAAAAAAAAGTCTATTTAAGTATAATGACATGTTGACAAAATTACAGAAATATCAAAATATGCTGATGATACGTACCAAGTCTGCGTCAGCTTGAGCTGTTCTGAAGACAACATTTGCTATTTTGATGAATTCAATATTAACTTATAACTACGGTTGAGGACTAAGGACCAACCGATGGACATTGTTGAAGGACATTCTCTATTCTCCACTTTTTAATACGTCGAAACAGATAAAAGTTTTACATTGGGCCATTGATTTCAAATAAATTAGCCAAGTAAGTATGGTCACCGACATCTACTTTATCAGGACTATCTACTGTTTCAACAGTCATTTGCCAAAAAGCTTGTGAGTAGAAAATGTCCGACATGAGGTTGTCTATTACATTACTCACACACTGATTGGCACACGATGTACACCAATTTGAAACTAACTGCAATGATAGTATGACATGGTACAACTCTGGGCACTAACTGCATAGTTAGCATGACATGTTACAACTCTGGCCACTAACTGCATAGTTAGCATGACATGTTACAACTCTGGCCACTAACTGCATAGTTAGCATGACATGCTACAACTCTGTCCACTAACTGCATAGTTAGCATGACATGCTACAACTCTGTCCACTAACTGCATAGTTAGCATGACATGTTACAACTCTAGCCACTAACTGCATAGTTAGCATGACATGTTACAACTCTGGCCACTAACTGCATAGTTAGCATGACATGTTACAACTCTGGCCACTAACAGCATAGTTAGCATGACATGTTACAACTCTGGCCACTAACTGTATAGTTAGCATGACATGTTACAACTCTGGCCACTAACTGCATAGTTAGCATGTCATGTTACAACTCTGGCCACTAACTGCATAGTTAGCATGACATGTTACAACTCTGGCCACTAACTGCATAGTTAGCATGACATGCTACAACTCTGGCC
>SDVV010029166.1:0-11856 GCA_016164225.1 Gammarus roeselii
CCCGCGGATCCCACGAGTACCTCCTCTCCCTGGGTCACCTCTTCTCAACCAACCTCGATACATATAATAATAATGATAAAATTCAAAATTTATCACCACGAAAAAAGGGCAGAGAAAAATAATAGAGCCCAAGCAAGAAGAAATGATAAAATACTAAAATAAAGTGTTAATGATCTATAAAATGAATAAGCATCCATCCACCCCAACCCAGAAAGGTCCAAGTGGATCCCCCCAAATCCACCTGGTCTCCCAAGTCCCCCGGGTCCCCGAGTCCCGCGGGTCCCACGAAAACCTCCTCTCCCTGTGTCACCCCGTCTCAACCAACCTCGATACATATAATAATAATAACAAATTCAAAATTTATCACCATGAAAAAAGGACAGAGAAAAATAATCGAGCCCAAGCAAGAAAAAAGAATAAAATACTAAAATAAAGTGTTAATGATCTATAAAATGAATAATCATCCATCCACCCCAAATTCGCCCTGTGATTAATTCCCAGCCGTCTGTAAAATCTATGTTATTTGTCCTTGGTATCATTGACTGTGTCGCGGTCCATGCTAGTCGTCATTCTCAATTTTTGCATAAGCCTTAAGTTTTCTTGTAATATATGTAAAAAATTATCTCGCTATCACTCCCTCTGCACCTCGTCGCATCTCTCTCTAGGATTCAAAATAGGCAAACACCCGCTGTCGATCAAAATGGAGTCGGATAAGAAAACTACTCAATGCGATTCAATGTACTTATACAATTTCAATACCGCGCGGTTCGCGCGAAGTTTCGCTTGCTTCAATTCTGTGGCCGATCAATTTACAACTGCCGTTCCATAACCTTGAAAGCTCAACCGCCAGTCAAGTGCTGAATCCGTGGCTAGAGATTGTGAGGACGGCAGGAGATAA
Source organism: Gammarus roeselii (assembly GCA_016164225.1). Taxonomy (NCBI): domain Eukaryota; kingdom Metazoa; phylum Arthropoda; class Malacostraca; order Amphipoda; family Gammaridae; genus Gammarus; species Gammarus roeselii. The sequence goes on from SDVV010029166.1 coordinate 899, forward strand.
ATTTCAGTCAATCATCAATTATTATTATTTTTAATCTTTTAATCATTCATTATTCAACGCACGATCCAAATTATCATAAACCCACAGTTCCAAGATTTAGCGGGGCCTCAAGAGGGTCCCAAAATATCTCAAGAGGGTCTCAAGGATGTCCCAAAGGGCCCCAGAAGGGTCCAAGTAGTTCCCCCCAAATCCTCCGGGTCTTCCAAGTCCCCTGGGTTCCCGAAACCCCGGGTCCCTCGAGTACCCTTCATTCCTTTGGTCACCTAGTCTCAACCAACCTCGATATTTAATAACCAATGCAAAATTTATCCCCATGAAAAAAAGGCAGAGATAAATAATAGAGCCCAAGAAATAATAAATAATAAAATACTAAAACAAAGTGTTAATGTCAAATAGAAACAAATAGAACCAGAAACACCTTTTTTTTCGCTAGGATAAAATGCTTACTTATTGTGAACCTCAATACCTCAATTCTACCTTGATAGCTTTATCGTCGTGACACGTTACAGAGTGTTTGTTGTTCCCCGAGAATAACACACCGCTCGTGTACGAAGATTTTTTTTATATCATTGTATACTATAATAATAATAATAAAAGCTTTATTAACAACCATCATGGGCATAGTATTACAATTGAGACATTTTATTTTAGGGTTACAGTGCGAACAAAGTTATAAAATTACCGCACACAACTAAGAATAAGTTACGGCATACAACTCTATCCTTCCTATGTGTACAGTAATTCTCTCCATTGCCCTAACAATGACGAGGCAGCGAGCGCATCACCAGAGCAGACTGCAACGAGGATTTCATTAGGGGAGTTCATAACTCGAGTCATAAGGCTGTGTGCCGCTTTACGGAATAGTACCTTGATGTGATGTGATTGGTTTTCAGCAAAAAAACCTGCTCGCTGACGTCGAGCGAGGGACCTGCATCAGCCGTCTAAATGTGCCATTATAACTCACTGTCAATTTCCTCACGCTATATTGAAAGTATTTTCTCCACAGAACATTACAATAAATCGGGTAACAATATGATTTGAAGAGCTAGATTTTAGCTTCCCTTTGTGCAAACGAGAATTTTTGCATCAGCATGTTACCAACTGCATTTGGCCGCCGTGTTTGCTTTGCAACATCCTTGACGCATGTGCAATCCAGTGCAGCACCGCCTAGTTTTATCTCAGTCGATAGGTAGTAACTATAACCCTTCGGTCCAACTACCATACATACAGTTTCTGCAGTGTTATATACAATATTATGAGGTTCAGCAAAATTATTACAGATATCAAGAAGCTTTTGCAATGCTGAGAGAGTCAGTGCTAACACCGTATCATCTGCATAACTAAGATTGTTAACATAGCAGTTGGCGATATAACACCCTTGATTTTCTCTACTTAGCAGGTAATTCAACTCATCAGTATACACGTTATACAACAGTGGTGATAGCTGACCTCCCTGCCTGATACCGTATTCACAATGATTAGTGGCCGATTTCGAACTACCCCATTGCACTGAAAATTTATGTTCTCTGTACCAAAATACAAGCAAGTGCACAATATGAAGAGGGGCTCCTCTCTCAATTAACTTTCTGAACAAAGTTCAATGATTTACTCCATCAAAAGCTTTCTTCACGTCTAAAAAACACAGAAAAACAGGCGAGTCTCTACATCTGTAATACTCAACAGTTTGTTTCAATGCGAATATCGTCATCTCAGTTCCATGGCCCTCTTTAAATCCAAATTGAATGTTTGCGGTAGACAGAAATGTTTCCAATCTGGCAAGAATAACCTGCTCAAGAACCTTGGAAATTGAGGTGGCAAAAGCAATGGGGCGATAAGTATTCATATCAAAAGGGTCCTTCATTTTACATTTCAGAAAAGGAATCACAGTTATATGCATTACCTCTCTTGGTAGCTCCTTTACATAAATGCAGCCAGAAAAGTAGAGAGCAAGCACTGCAGTCAGTCTGTGGGAGGCATTCTTGAACACTTCACTCGGTATGTCGTCATTTCCAACAGCTTTGTTATTTTTGAGGCCTCTGACAATGCTCCTAACCTCTCCCACAGAAACCATTTTGTTAAAAGCAGGAACATTATCGAGGGCGTTTTACACCCAACCTCTATTCTCTTCCGTGTCAACAGAATTAGCAATGTGATGGAAATGCTCCCCCAGATTCTTGCAATGTTTGCTTCCCCAGTTACGTCCGCCACCGCGATTGGAAGTGCTTCCTTTTTAGGATTAAGTGACCGAATTTCTTTCCAGAAATCTTTACATTCACCTTCTCGCAATTTTGCTAGAAGAGCCTGCGCACGCAACTGTTGCTCGTTCTCTCTCAAAAACACGAGTTCTCTACGAAATTGTGACTTTGCCATCCTCATTGCTATCGCAGACCTTCCCTACGTATGAGAAGATGTGCTGAATTTCTGATCTGTTCCATAACTGCATTGGTTGCTAGCAAATGGGTTATCTTTGACACTCCCATGCATGAGAAGATGTGCTTTAAGATGGCCTTTACGATCGGTTCTGTAACTGCATTGGCTGCAAGCAAATGGTTTATCTCTGACACTCTCATGTATAATAAGATGTCTTTTGAGATTGCCTTTCTGATCTGTTCTGTAACTGCATTGGTTGCAACCAAGTGGTTTATTTCTGACACTCATGTATGAGAAGATGTGCTTTGAGATGGCCTTTCTGATCTGTTCTGTAACTGCAATGGTTGCAAGCAAGTGGTTTATCTCTGACACTCTCATGTATAATAAGATGTCTTTTGAGATTGCCTTTCTGATCTGTTCTGTAACTGCATTGATTGCAAGCTAATGGTTTATCTCTGACACACTTATGTATGAGAAGATGTGCTTTGAGATTGGTTTGCTGATCTGTTCTGTAACTGCATTGGTTGCAAGCTAATGGTTTGTCTCTGACACTCTTGTGTAGAAGAAGATGTGCTTTGAGACTGCCTCTCTGATCTGTTCTGTAACTGCATTGGTTGCAAGTAAATGGTTTATCTCTGACACTTTCATGTATGAGAAGATGTGCTTTGAGATGGCCTTTCTGATTTGTTCTGTAACTGCATTGGTTGCAAGCAAGTGGTTTATCTCTGACACTCTCATGTATAACAAGATGTCTTTTGAGCATGCATTTTTGAACTGCTCTGTAACTGCATTGGTTGCAAGCAAATGGTTTATCTCTGACACTTTCATGTATGAGAAGATGTGCTTTGAGATGGTCTTTCTGATCTGTTCTGTAACTGCATTGGCTGCAAGCAAGTGGTTTATCTCTGACACTCTCATGTATGAGAAGATGCCGTTTGAGATAGCGTTCCTGATCTGTTCTGTAACTGCAATGGTTGCAAGCAAATGGTTTGTCTCTAACACTCCCATGTATGAGAAGATGTGTTTTGAGAGTACCTTTCTTATCTGTTATGTAACTGCATTGGTTGCAAGCAAATGGTTTATCTCTGACACTCATGTATAATAAGATGTCTTTTGAGGTTGCCTTTCTGATCCGTTCTGTAACTGCATTGGTTGCAAGCTAATGGTTTATCTCTGACACTTTCATGTATGAGAACATGTGCTTTGAGATGACCTTTCTGATCTGTTCTGTAACTGCATTGGTCGCAAGCTAATAGTTTAGCACCTTTATATTTGGGTAGATGTCTTTGAAGAAGTGCTCCATCATTTGTTGTATACTCCTGATTTGATCTGAAACTGCAAAGGTTGCATAATAATGGCCGATCTCTGACAATCTCCTGATTCAAATGAAGTGCACAGAGATTGTTTCCCAGATTCATTTTGTGGCCACAAAGTTTACAAACAAAAGGTTTGACACTCTTACTTATTTTTGAACTGGTCAAATTATTCGCCATATTTTTTAACCCTGTTACCACAGAGCCTTCACCACCTCCCAGGACTGGAGCTGAGGCGGAGCCGCTTCCTTGTGATCCTGCATCATCTCCCCCAAGAGCCTGAAAAGCAAGAAAGCTTGTAAGGAGCAACGATTTATGGAGGTGTTGGTAAAAGAGCCTGAAAAGCAGGAGAGCTTGTGAAGAGCAACGATTTACGGAGGTGTCAGAGTACAAGAGCCTGAAAAGCAAGAGAGCTTGTAAGGAGCAACGATTTACGGAGGTGTCAGAGTACAAGAGCCTGAAAAGCAAGAGAGCTTGTAAGGAGCAACGATTTACGGAGGTGTCAGAGTGCAAGAGCCTGAAAAGCAAGAGAGCTTGTAAGAAGCAACGATTTGCGGAGGTGTCAGAGTAATTACAGATTAAAATGATAACCCACTCAGACTTCGATTCAAGGCTTGGATGTGCCACACTTGCAGTGGCAATATCACTCTTGATATAGTAGTGTGATCCGAGTAGGGAAGACACTTCTCACGATCAGAACGTAGGAAAGGGTATCGGAAACCGTTGACAAATAATTATTGTGGAGTTTAGTCCCATGAAAAAAGTGAGGGTGGAAATAAAGAATGTGACCAAAGAGAGCATGAACAAAAACGCGACAAGGACCCAGCAGGTTAAAGCATAAAACATTACAAATTTTATTCAAGAAACAAATGCAGGGAGGAAGTGTCAGGAAACGGATGTTGCTTTACCCACCAAAAGCATCGCAAAAACTTCACGGACTTGGGGAAAGTACTATTTCAGAAGTGATAAACTGTAAAAAAATAGCCCTAGCGCGTGAAACAATTGTGATTGACTGCGTATTATAAAAACAAGATCACCGCTGGAGCACCAGCAAAATCAACATAATGAACCTTCCCATCAGAGAAGAAATTAGAATCTACCACAGATTTCGTTCTCATGGTTGTATATCTGGTGCAGCCAACTGACAAGGAAATGTCAACCCAAGCAACCAGCACCCAACACAATCATGTTGGCCAATGCGGCGGAGTACAAAGTGTGCGTGTACAACGTGATGAAAACCGTTTCCAAGCCCATGCCCATCGGATTCCGCCCGTAGCATCAAAGACCTATTATCACAGTAACAGTGACCAGGACAATAGGCCGCCAACTTGTTTCTTGTACTGCCCGCGTGAGCTCTCCTGTTGCGGTGCATGACCTTCACCACATTAATACGATTTGCAAAATCACACTGTTGCCATGACATGAAATAAGGCAATCAAGAAACGCTGATCCTGGATTTGAAGCTTCCAGATTAGCATCATGATTGGAGGGAAATGATTGAGATACACAGAAGATCCATTTTTTATAAATGCTACAGAATCTCCTACATTGCCCTAGCAAGCCTCCATAGAATGAGAAAGGCACCAAACCTCCGTGACAGAAAACTATTTTAAAAATGTAACATTTTAAATTTTAAAGGCCTTCATGACACCAGCCAATAAGGCAATAAAATTTATTAAAGACATTCTATCCAACAGCATATTACTCTTTATTGCCCTCAAAGAGATGCACCCAAATGAGAGTGTGGGGTTTGCCTTGCCATTGACCACCCTACTTCCTGGAGGATTCTGCTGGTAATACCAATGCTGTGACAATTCAAGATGAATAACTATTAAAATTAACAGATCAATAATTTCTTACACAAATTCCTAAAAAGCTGACAACGGACTACTAATGTTTGGATATAATGTTTTTGAATTTATTGAAGTATCTCAAAAACATTGATAAGGATATATAATGTGATGCTGACATATTGAGAAGGAACACGGAAGTTATAAACTTCTTCGATAAACATGACATGCCAGTAATCGAACTTCATCAGGGATAGAATAAATTTGGTATATCTACACCAATCACTGTTTATTATTGATTGGAAAAAAATCTCATTGATCAGACAAACAGCGCGGAGGAAGCAAATGATAACTTTGATGATATACTGTTGCTCTCAAGCTAAGTAAATGACAGCTGAAACAGTAAATATTCATGCTAAAGTAAACGTCGGTGATCAAACTTCCTCTGCTTATTTTTCTTGAAATTAATGGTCTAATGTAATGCTTGCATCTGTCTCCGCATATTAAAAAGTGGAGAGTAGAGGATGTCCTCCAACATGTCCATCGGTTGGTCCTTACTCTTCAACCCTAGTTTTAAGTTAATATTAAATTCACCCAGGTAGCAATTGTTGTCTTTAGAACAGCTCACGCTGACGAAGACTTGGTACGTATCATCTGTGTATTCTGATATTTCTGTTATTCTGTCAACATGTCATTATACCTAAATAAATTTTAAATTCTGTTGCAGGTGTGTTTGCATTATGTGTCGAAAATAAAAAAAAACAAAAAATGAAGAAGCAAGTATTATTTGAGAAAAAAAAACGCTCATGAAAGCGACCTGTCAATCACAAGGCACTTGGTCATGAAGGAAACCAATATTGACACAGAAAATAAGATGTTGGTGTTTCAATTGAAAAGAGAATAAAAAGTTCACAAGACCAAGCGATTAAGAAACAAAAAAAAATAAAGTTTATCATTGCGTATGCCGCCAAATTGTCTGCCTCCAAAAATTAAATTGTCCTCTTAACTGATGAATCCGGTAAGCTGACCGATGAAGACGAGGCAAAAATAAAGAGTTGAGTAAAAATTACAAAAGAGTATCTAGTATCTCAATGATTACTTGGTCAAACCCTGAGATCTCTGAAATTACAAAAGCTATCGATGACGGAGGTAGCAACAGTGTCTCCGGGCCAAGCTACTCTATTTAATAATACAAGCATATACTGTCAAGACCACTACTAATGTTGTGGCAGAAGTAGTCTTTGGACACCTCAGCAATCGCACAAACCATAAAACATGCTGTCATCTTCCCACTATAAAAACGAGATAGCCTCATAAGCACATTAAGTTACAGACCAATTTCTTTTACATCACAAACACAGACACTAGGCTGAAATCCCCCAGGAAGAGGGGGAGGTCGACGGGAAGGCGCACCACACTCTCATATGCAAACACTCACACAACTTAGTGCTTTGGCGCTAAAAGGTCCAGCCGGAACACCCCGCCAAACACTGTGGGTCACGAGTGCGGTCCGAGAATCCATGTTGGCAGCAGGCCGAAGTTTCTCACGGAAGTCCCAAAGGGTGTCTTAAAGGACCCCAGAAGGGCCCAAGTGGGTCCCGCCAAATCCTCCTAGTCTTTCAAGCCTTCCGGGTTCCCGAAACCCCCGGCTCCCTCCCCACGAGTACCCCCTGTTCCCCGGGACATCCAGTTTCAAGCAGCTTCGGTTTGTCTTGACTCATCGCCTTCCCCGTCGACTCGTCTCAACCTGCCTCGACTCGCCTTGTCCCCTCCAAGCACAGTAGTATTTAAGGTGTAATAGTAGATCAGAGACTTAACTGGGAAGATCACGTCTCATTTGGAAATTATCCAAATCGTGTGGCATCCTACACAAAATTAGAAATTGTCTTACGACTCCTGCTAAAAGCCTTTTGTACTATAGCCTTATTCATCCCTTTCTGACGTATTGTGTAAACGTGTATGCGGCTACCTACAAAACAAACTTAAGACCTATCATTCTTAGTCAAAAGCGTATCATCAGAACACTATCACATGCTAGCAGACGTGACCAAACGTAGCCTCTCTTTTGTCAATGGAACATTTTTCCACTGTGTCAAAGCATTAATTTTTACGCTGAGGTACTTGTCTACAAAGCTTTGAATCTTTTAACTTACATTGATTACGTTTTCATCAGAAAAAATCCTATGTACAATCTTCGCAACAATGCGGATTTGCAAATTCCCCAAAACTCGTCAACACAGTCCCAACTATTTTTAAAATACAGAGCTGCTAAAACCTGAAATTTGATTACCATAGATATTAGGACGGACAGAAGTATTGCTACCTTTAAACGTAAACTAAAATTAAACCTGTTAGAACTTGTACGTGCAGAAATTCTTGAATTGTAATTTACTTCTGCTATGCAATATATCGTGTCAACTATTCATATTTCATCAGTTACATCTTATAGATGTTTTTTTTTCTCGCCTAATAAGCTCAAATTTCCAATTATCTTATTCATGTAGCAATCCGTTCATTTATTGTACCCATCGATTAGGACTTGTTGAAATATTCATTTCCCCTGTACATATGCTAATATGTCATGCTAACTATGCAGTTAGTTAGTAATTGGTGCCATCATACGCCAGACAATGTGTGAGTAATGTAATAGACAACCTCATGGCGGACATTTTCAGCTCTCAAGCTTTTTTTTAGTAAATGACAGTTGAAACAGTGAATAGTCATGATAAAGTAAGCGTCGGTGATCAGACTCACTCAGCTTATATTTCTTGAAATTAATGGTCCAATGTAATGCTTTCATCTGTCTCGACATATTGAAAAGTGGAGAGTAGAGGATGTGCTCCAACTATGTCCATCGGTTGGTCCTTACTCCTCAATCTCAGTTATAAGTTAATATTAAATTCACCTAAGTAGCAAATATTGTCTTCAGAACTGTTCATGCTGACGAGGACTTGGTACGTATCATCTGTGTATTCTGATATTTCTGTTATTTTGTCAACATGTCATTATACCTAAATTAAATCCCTAAATCCTTTAATCCTTAAAGACTTTCACACTCTAAGATCAACATCAACATTATTTCACCATTTAGCCATCAAAACGTCTAGCTATGCACGATTGGACTAGACCGTAGGTCGGACTAGACTAAAACACACCGCAATTACCCCCTCGGGCCCCTGAGGGCGTCTAACGATTTGTAATTAAATAACCAATCCATGATTGATCACCATGAAAAAAGGGCACAGGTAAATAATAGATCCCACGAAATAAGAAATGATAAAATACTAAAATGATATGTTAATGATCTTTAAAATGAATAATCATCCATCCACACCAAAATAAATGGAACCATGAATGAACGGGAGTAGTAGTAGTAGTTGCTTCTGTGTTCCAGCAGAGCCTCAACGAGAAGTCAACGTACGCTCCCCGTAGGGCACGAAGATCAGTCAATTTTGGAAATTCGCACATCGTCGTGCGCGAGTTTAAATTAGAACTTCAACATGGTGTCTCAGCATTGTAGTGCGTTCATGAACGGAGAAGATTCTAACAGATTCATTGAGTCCGGAATGTTTCCGAAAGCGATCAGATTTTTCCAGTAGGCTGCTTCTGTGAGCAGGCGTTGTTGGTTGCACGGGGGCTTAAGAAGGCTCGGCGGGCTGCTGTGAGTGTATTACAATCCATAAGTAAATGTTTCACACTGATTGCCACTTGGTGGCAACAGGGGCATGATGGTGCATCCGGTCCCATGTCTATGTCCATTAAGTGATTGTGGGTTATCCACGTGTGTCCCGTGCACAAACGGTTGATGAACACTTGGTCTCTTCTATTGGAAAACTTGGTGTCCCATTCTCCTCCGGATGGTTTGATAGCAAGCATTTTTTGTCCGCTCTGTTGCCACACGTCGTTCCATCGAGATGTTAGATGAGTGTTGATGATTGGGAACCAGTCTCGATAATACATGGAAATAAATTGTTCTTGACGGGTAGATGCCTGTTAAGCGCGGGAATCTGCAAGTTCGTTTCTCTTTCTTCCGGGTGTCCGGGGATCCAGCAGAATTCAACCGCCTAACCCGTCTCGGACATCGTGAATAAATTGTGCTGCTTATTTACGAAGAACAGGATGTTCATAGTGCAAGTTCTTCAGCTGGGTGAGAGCACTCAGTTTGTGTGAAATTAAGACATATTTAGGGAGGCGGTCACTTTTTGTAATGGAGATGGCCAATTCGAGTGCGTGCAGCTCTGCAGATAATACAGAGGCCTCTTGTGGTGTACCGATCAGATTTTAGCAGTGAGACAGGTCTGTGAGAAGTACCTTGCCAAAGGAAAGGATGTGTTCTGGGCCTTCATGGATCTGGAGAAGGCATACGACAGGATTGACAGGAAAGCGCTGTGGGGGGTGTTGAGTTTGTATGGAGTGAGCGGACATCTGTTGAAAGCGGTCCAGAGTTTCTATGCTGACAGCCGAGCATGTGTCAGAGTGGGGAGCGAGGTGAGTGATTGGGTCACAGTGTAAGTGGGACTGAGACAAGGCTGCGTAATGTCTCCCTGGCTGTTCAACCTCTTTATGGATGGAGTGGTCAGGGAGGTAAACGCGAGTGTGCTGGGTCGTGGCTTGGAACTGTTGGAAGCGAATGGGGGGAGTTGGCAGTTGAGCCAGTTGCTATTTGCTGATGATACGGCCCTGGTTGCGGATTCGGAGGAGAAGCTATGTAGGCTAGTGTCTGAGTTTGGTAGAGTGTGTGAGAGGAGAAAGCTTCGAGTGAACGTCGGTAAGGGTAAAGTAATGAGATGCTCAAAGAATGTCGATGCGATCAAAATTAGTGTCACCCTAAAAGGAGAGCTCATGGAGGAAGTTCAGTGTTTTAAGTATCTGGGCTCCCATGTGGAGATAACTGAACTAGTGAAAACTGAAGTGAAGGCGCGAGTGGAGGCGGGATGTTAAGTGTTGGGTGCACTAAAGAGTGTAATGAGCTGTAGGAAGTTGGGGATGGAAGCAAAGAGAGGGCTGTATGATGGTGTTGTTGTCTCAACTGTGCTCTACGGAGCTGAGGCTTGGGGGGTGAGAGCAGAGGAGAGAAGAAGATTGAATGTTTTCGAGATGAAATGTTTGAGGAGCATGGCTGGTGTAACGCTAAGAGGACGGATCACCAACGACGTGGTTCGAAACAGAACAGGGATCATGAAGAAGTTGGAGGACAGAGTGGATTCGCGTGTTCTGAGATGGTTCGGGAACATGGACAGGATGGATGAAGGGAGATAAGTGAAAAGGGTGATGAATGCTGAGGCGAGTAGTCGCAGGCCTAGAGGTAGACCGAAGTTTGGGTGGATGGATGGTGTGAAGCAGGCGTTGGGAAGGAGAGACATGAATGTGGAGGTGGCGAGAGAGCCTGCAATGAACAGGCGTGAGTGGAGAATGGTTGTGAATGGTTGATTTTGACGCTGCTCTGATGTGCTTTCCCGCCCTTGGCAACCCGCTGTCGGGATGG
>SDVV010029167.1:0-11856 GCA_016164225.1 Gammarus roeselii
GGTTGGTTAAGACAAGGTGACCCAGGGAAGGGAGGTACTCGGGACCCGGGGTTTCGGGAATCCGGGGGACTTGGAAGACCAGGAGAATTTGGGGGGACACTCTTGAACCTTTCTGGTGCCCTTTGGGATACCCTTGAGATCCTATGGGACCCTCTTGCAAAACTGTGTGACCTTTTTCAGGCTCCTCTGAATCCTAGAACCTCTGCTCCCCTTCTCAATGCTGTAAAACCCATACACAGAAGAATGTATATATGTGAAGTGTTTGAGTAGAGAAATTAGTTATTACAGTCCACAGAAGTGCGACGCAGAGGGTGAGAGCTACGTCAAGGCTGGTCGAGGTGCGTCGAAATCAGTCGAAGCATGTTGAGGTAAGTCGGGTTGGATGCGATGAACCGAGACTGGTCGAAATGACTCGAGACAAACCGAGATGAGCTAAGACGAGGGGCTCTAGGGACCTAGGGAGCTCGGGGGACCCGAGGGACTTGGGCTACCCTCCGGGGCTCATCAGGCTCTTTTGGGACCCAAGGGACCTCTGCCCCCCTCCCACACGGCTCCCACCCTGATATGCTTGAGTAGAAAAATTAGATTTACAGTCGCCTGGATTACCGGCGCAGTGGGGGAGAGCCGCGTCAAGGCTGGTCGAGGTGCATCGAGATCAGTCGAAACATGTCGAGACGAGTAGAGTTGGGAGCGACGAGTCGAGACTGGCCGAAATGAGTCTAGACAAGCCCATATGAGCTGGGACGAGGAGACTCGAAGGACCCGGGGAGCTCGGGGGACCCTGGGGAAATGGGTTACCCTCCGGGACCTATCGGGCTCCTTTTTGACCCGAGGGACCTCTGCCCCCCCACCCTATCTCCCCTAACAGTGAGTATGATGTCAATAATCTGAGCTGTTTTCCAGCCCATGATGAACCAGCCCTTTCTTTCCTCTTCATGATCCACTATTTAATAAAGTTATGCTAGTGGTGTATTTGTGCGCGAATTCCTGCATGTAATTTTGTGAAAGTGTTTTTTTCAGTCCGTGCTCGCTCGTGCGTGCGCGGAACATATGTGATTTCTGTTGTTGGCCTTTACCGCGTAACTATAAACCTTGTGGTGGGTCGCGGTTGAAGTTGATCTAATCCGTGAAGCCGTAGACCTTATAACAATTTTGACAATATATCTGTGCGCACTGGCGCGCGTATATATTATTCATGAAGTTCTGAGGGGGGTGGATGAGGGGATTAGTCTCGTCTGAGTCTATATCTTTCCTGAATAAATAAATTGTACTAAAAATACGTTGAGGCTTCTGTAGAAATGATGCTTAAATCAAATCGAATCCAGTACCTATGTCTTCATGCTGCTTCTATGATGCAGAGCAGGACGCGGTTTTATTATAACCTCCTCGTTGTCTCTGTCTCTCTCCCTACCCTATAGCTATGACGGTGGGGAAGCAGTGTGACGAGAGGCCCTAGACTTGGCTGACCCTGCCCTATCGAGGACCGGTGAATCAGGGCAGCGTTTTCTCTGTATACACACTGTGCTTGCGCTTGGTTCGCCGTGTCATGAAGCGATACTGCTAAGACTCTCTCACCGCGGGCAGGTGACCAGCTTTTCTCAGTCTGGCAAAATTACTCTGCCCATTTAAGATTTACCCGAGTAGGTACACTGGGTAAGCTTTTTTCGCCGGGCGTGCTCCGCACAGGTCGTCCGTTTTTTGCGCCCCGAGTTGCTTTCACTTTGTTAGTAACCTCGTCTCGTCGAGTTTGGCTCACTAGGTCTGGTGTTGATAGGTGTGCCATTTCCAGTGATTGCTGTAGCGACGAATTCGAGGTACGAACGAGGTGTTGGGTCTCATTAAGACAAGCCCAGGTAGCATGCAGTTTTCAGTAAGGCCGCCTCTCCTCCCCCGATCCGTTCTACGAGTCTAGTTCAGCGTTGTATGCTATAGCCCTTAATTTGTAGGCTAGTAGTTGAGATCAGGAAGGATCTGGTTCCGTCTGCGCTTGAACGTGCCCACTGATCTGCTGTTCCAAACGCTGCAGAAGTCACGAATCTCCACAAACTTCTTTCGTTGGATGTTCAACCCGTGTTTTTTGGTAGAGTTGTCATTCAACCAGTGTTTTTTGGTAGAGTTGTCATTCAACCAGTGGTTTTTGGTAGAGTTGTCGTTCAACGGGAAGAGGTTTCTGTGGTCTACGTGATTGAAACCTTTCAGAATTTGAAAAGTCACGATGAGTTTTTTTCTAAGTCTACGTTTTTTTGGGGAGTCCCATAGTCTTGTCTGGACACTTCTGTCCTCTCTACATTTTGGACTGGAGCAGTAGGCACCAGAACTGGACGGCATGTTCCAGTAATGTTATGACTTGCGTGTTGTACAGAGCTAGAATTATTTTCTTGTCTCTGTACTTGAACTCCTACCCGATGTAACCGAGGGTGATAAGGAGAGAAGGTTGATATAAACCAGTATAACATATCACCTCGAGAGAAACCAACTCACCAAGAAACCGCAACACTGCTTCAGAAACAAACTTAGTTGCGTGTTCAATCTTCTGAACTTTTACAACAAGGTCACTGAGATATACGATGAAACCAAAGCTGTCGACCTTATATATCTTGATTTTCAAAAAGCGTTTGATATGGTCCCTCATGAACGCTTACTGAAAAAAGTGGAGACCCTTGGCATAACTGGAAACATAGCCAGGTGGCTCCGAAATTGGCGCACGGGCAGTGAGCAACGGGTCTGTGTCGGCCAAGAAAAAAGTCGGTGGGCTGCGGTAACATCAGGAGTACCCCAGAGCATTGTTTTTGGGCCCCTGGACACCGACATCGTTAGCAAGTTATCAAACTTTGCTGATGACACTAAGCTCTGCCACAAAGCGGATTGTGAGCGAGATCGCATATCCATCCAAATGGATCTTGATAAGCTAATGTGTTATGATTGGCCTCCTCTGACACAGATTTATAAACTTGGCTAACCGAAGAGGTGCGTAGTGAGTGTCCCTAGAAACAGTGTAGGACTTAGGCCTGTTAACCCTTAGCTCGAGTTTCACATGGAGGTCCCTTGCCTAGCATATATTTAATTCCCCTCCGATGTTTGTGTTTGAAAAGAAGCAGGTGGCCGCCTTGCAGATCGTGTAACGTAGGAGACAGTGACGAGTGAGGGCCATTTGCGTGTCAGCGATAGGGGAAGGGAGACTAGATCCCATAACACAGTTTAGCGCAGGGTTATTTTTTATTGTTTAAAGATGGGAGAAGCCCACAAAATCCGTTAACGGATTTTGTGGATATTTACCAATAAGGTGGGGGCAGTAGGACGCCCCGCCTCTTAGATGACCCAAAAGGGTGAATCCTCTCCCTCATTGGAAGGATCCTTTCATACTCATGAAGATGGCCCTCCCACATATTATACAGGGCAGCCCCGAACGACAGAGGGCAAACCACACACACTTGTGAGAGGCTGCGGCCGTCGGTGACAGACTCTGGCCAGCAGCGACAGAGGGCACACACAGACTTGCCCTTGGGCACAGCCATCGGTCGTAGCCCCCCCCACTCTACTCTACGCTCGTCTTACACCATAATACAATTATTCAACCTGCCGTACCTTTACCCATTTGTATTCTGTGTCCGTTATGACAATCAATTTATATTCAGTACTCTATTGATTGAGAACATCAGTGACCGAGAACTTCTTTCCAATCAAGATACCAAAAATTTGGAACAGTCTGCCACATGATGTAGTTGACAAACATAACTTAAAGACCTTTAAAAACCTTCTCGACCAATACTGGGAGACTAATCCACCCTCTTACTAAAAATATGTGACGTTAGGACTACTGCCGGCAAGGTGGCAACAACCTCCGTTGTACCCTACATCATCCGACCAGCCAATGAACGATGGGCTCCTCATCTTGGCTGGGCTGTTGTACTGCAAATTATATTTTGTAGTACTGCTAGAATGGACTCTTCAGCCCGTCCCAGAGATCTAGCAGGGATAAAGGAGTTTAAGAAAGGGACAGCGTGAGAAGGGGATCATTTTGGAGTACTGCTAGAATGAACTCTTCAGCCCTTGGAGTGGATGGAAGATTGTTCATTTAAGGATCATTATCACTTCATTTTAGTATGTTATAATTTTTTATTTCGTGGGCTCTATTATTTTTCTCTGCCCTTTTTTCATAGTGATAAATTTTGCATTTGTTATTATGGGGACACGGGATTTCGGGAACCCGGGGGACTTGGAAGACCAGGAGGATTTGCGGGGACCCACCTGGACCCTTCTGATGCCCTTTGGGACACCCTTGAGTCTCTTCGGGACCCTCTTGAGAAATTGTGGGACCCACTTGAGGCCCCTCTGAATCCTGGAACCTTTGTTCCCCCCTCCCAAATCTATGTTAAACCTACTCTGAATCCAAGTTGAACCTACTCTGAATCTACATTAAACCTACTCTGAATCTACATTAAACCCACTCCGAATCTACGTTAAACCCACTTTGAATCTACGTTAAACCTACTCTGAATCTACGTTAAACCTATTCGGTATCTACTATTACCTATTCGGTATCAACGTTGAATCTAATCTGTATCTACGTTAGACCTACTCTGTATCCAGGGTAAATCTACTCTGTTACTACGGTAAACCTACTCTGTTACTACGGTAAACCTACTCTGTAACTATGGAAAACCTACTCTGTAACTACGGTAAACCTACTCTGTAACTTCGGTAAACCTACTCTGTAACCACGGTAAACCTACTCTGTAACTACGGTAAACCTACTCTGTAACTACGGTAAACCTACTCTGTAACTACGGTAAACCTACTCTGATTACTAATTTCTCATTTTAGAGATCATTAACACTTTATTTGGGTATTTTATTATTTCTTCCTCTGTGGACCCCGGTATTTGTTTAGGCCCTTTTTCGTGGTGATCAATTTTGTGTTAGTGTTATAACTATGAATCGTTGGACGCCGGCAGGGGCCCTAGGTGGATTGGGGCGTGTGTTGGTTGGTCTAGTCCGGTGAGTAGACGGTGTCACTCCCTCGCTTGTGTGTATACGGTGTCACTCCCTCGCTTGTGTGTATACGGTGTCACTCCCTCGCTTGTGTGTATACGGTGTCACTCCCTCGTTTGTGTGTATACGGTGTGACTCCCTCGCTTGTGTGTATACGGTGTCACTCCCTCGCTTGTGTGTATACGGTGTAAGCCCCTTGATGGTGAGTATACGGTGTCACCCCCTTGCTGGTGAGTATACGGTGTCACCCCCTTGCTGGTGAGTATACGGTGTCACCCCCTTGCTGGCGAGTATACGGTGTCACTCTCTTGCTGGTGAGTATATGGTGTCACTCTCTTGCTGGTGGGTGTGCGGGGTCATTCTCATGCTGATGGGTGTGCGGGGTCACTCTCTTGCTGGTGAGTGTGCGGTGTCAGTCTCTTTGCTGGTGGGTGTGCGGTGTCTCT
Organism: Gammarus roeselii; assembly: GCA_016164225.1. Classification (NCBI taxonomy): domain Eukaryota; kingdom Metazoa; phylum Arthropoda; class Malacostraca; order Amphipoda; family Gammaridae; genus Gammarus; species Gammarus roeselii. The sequence continues at coordinate 5,438 of SDVV010029167.1, forward strand.
CTCTTGGTGGTGGGTGTGCGGTGTCACTCTCTCGCTGGTGTTGCGGTAGACCAGCACGCCCTGCGGGGGAGCGTGCAACGACTACTACTCTACGTTGAACCTAATCTGAATCTACTACTAAGCCTACTCTGAACCTACGTTAAACCTACCTTGAATCTACGGTAAACTTACATTTAATCTTCGTTAAGCCTACTTTGATTCTACTTTAAACCTACCCTGTATCTACGTTAAATTACTCGGCATCTACATTAAGCCTACTCGGAATCTACGTTAAACCTACTCGCCATCTACGTTAAACCTACTCAGTATCTGTGTTAAGCCTACTCTGTAACTACGGTAAACCTACCCGGAATCTACGTTAAGCTACTCGAAATCTTCGTTGAACCTACTCGGAATCGGCTTTGAACCTACTCGTAATCTACGCTGCACCTAAGCTGTGTAAATCCAAAGCCCCTGTGCAAGTGAGGTGGCCTCTCCACCCCATTATGCACAGGGATAACAATACATCTACGTGGATTCGCGCTAACTCTTTACCTTCTAGTACGCGCTAGTGCGCGAATATGCCACAATTAAAATGTGTACTTGATTTCACCCGAACAAGACTTATCTTTTCGCACGCGGGGCCGTGTGAACTTACCTAAATCAGTGACGGTCGCGCCCTACGAGGGAGCCTTTTATGACTCACATTGAGGCTCCGGTGGAAATGAGGCTCAAATCAAATCAAATCTTCAGCCCGTCCCAGAGATCTAGCAGGGATAAAAGAGTAAATGAGAGGGCCAGCGTGAGAAGGGGATCATTTTGGAGTACTGCTAGAATGAACTCTTCTGCCCTTTCCAGAGATCTAGCAAGGATAAAGGAGTAAATGAGAGGGACAGCGTGAGAAGGGGATCATTTTGGTGTACTTCTAGAATGGATTCTTCAGCGCGTCCCAGCGATCTAGCTGGGATAAAGGAGTAAATGAGAGGGACAGCGTGAGAAGGGGATCGATTTGGAGTTCTGCTAGAATGGGCTCCTCAGCGCGTCCCAGAGATCTAGCTGGGATAAAGGAGTAAATGAGAGGGACAACGTGAGAAGGGGATCATTTTGGAGTTCTGCTAGAATAGATTTTCAGCCCGTCCCAGAGATCCAGCTGGGATAAAGGAGTAAATGAGAGGGACAGCGTGAGAAAGGGATCATTTTGGAGTACGGATAGAATGGACTCATCAGCCCATCCCAAAGATCTAGCAGGGTTTAAAGAGTAAATGAGAGGGACAGCGCGAGAAGGGGATTGGTGTAAATACGTAGTTTTTTTTATCTACCTGTGTGACTGCGCACGGAACATATCTATAGTGAAGGTAAAAGATGAACAAAAAGAGTGGGTGATGAGAGTAAATGGGAAGTAAAGAAACAAATGGGCCGATGAGAGAGATTGAAAGAGGAACGAAAAATACAAGTGCAGCCTAGTATGTGTTTTTTGGTCCCTGGTGGCAGTAGTGGACGTCGATCTAGAGAGTGGGAAAAGGAGGGAATTGGTGAGAATGACAGAGGGGGAGAGGTATTTATAGCGAGCGAAAGGAAAATGGAAAGAGAAAGAGAGAAGGGAAGGAGAGAGTGAGGTAGAGTAAGAGGGAGTGAGTTGATAAAGCTCTTTATATCCTTATCTGTGGTTGACGCACATTGACGGAGAGAGACGAGAGAAATAGAGAGAGATAGAAGGGAGAGAAGGAGAAAAAATGGAAAGATAGCAGGAAGAGAGAGAGAGAGAGAGAGAGAGACGGTTCTTGTGGAGGCCACTGCAGCGCGCGGCTTAGCTCTATTTACCTGCCACTTTCTGCTATCAACGTAACGGCAATTTTTACGCTTCTAGTCGTGATAAAAGAAAGCCTGGTCGGGGCCGGGTGGCTGCTAGGGACCTTCTGTAACTGCTGTGGGTATAGCAGGTGGGTGTATGCGTGCGTACAGATGGATAGCAGGACAGAGGTGGGGGATTTAGGTACCTTTATCTTGAATGATATATCAGCTATGGGTAGGTCTACAACAGGTGTCGTATGCTAGCTGTGTAGAAGCATAGCAAAGCAAAGATTGGGTATTCTGGTCTCTTTATCGTGCCTTCTATAGTAGCTTTGTGGGCTTGCTATAGCAGCTATATCTGTCTGAGACAGCTGCTATATGTATAACAGCTTATTTTCCTGTTATAGCATTGGAAAGTTACCTGCTATGGACCGGCGAGATGAACTTGTTACAACAGCATCATGAAACTGCTAAAAAAAACATATTTGCACGTTCTGTCATTATATGAGCCTGCAAGAGCCACTGTTCATACTTGGTATGACAGCCATAGGGGTCTGCTATAACAGCTATATTTGGCTGCTCTGGCAGCTATATGTGGGGCTACTATATCAGTCATTTGTGTCTGGTATAAGAGCTATATGAGCTTACTATAGAAGCATTGTGTATTTGCTATAGAATCTATATGAGTTGGCAATGGAAGCAATATGACCTATTATAGCAGCTATACGGTCAGCAATAGCAAATATAAGGGCCTTCTTGAACAGCTCCATTGACCTGATGTAGCTTCTCTACAGACCTGCTATAGCTGCTCTATGAGCCTGCTAAAGCAGCTATAGTGCCATGGGTAGAGCAGGTGCGCATATGCTTGCTGTGTGTTGGAGGATAAGGCGGCCGGTGTCGGGTATTTTGATGTTTTTATCAGGTTTGAAAGTGGTGGTCCGAGGTCTGGTCAGTAGATCGTGTTGATTTGACGGGGATACTTATATGCTGCGAGTGACTTTCCGTCAATGCTGGGGAGTTTGATCTATAAAGGAGAATTTGTATCAAAGAGTCTTTGAAATAGTATTTTCGAATGTGAACGTACAATAGAGAATCTGTAATAAAAATATAGAGAATCTTTAATGGAAAGTTTGATGGAGAATCTGGGATGAAGAATATTTAATGGAGAATATATAATGGGGAATCATTAATGCAGAATATTGTTGTGTTCTTAAATTTGATGTTGTTAAAAAAGGTAAAGGTGGAGCAGGTTCAAATGATAACAATATTATTTTATACTATTATCTTGAATTAAGAACAAGTAACAGGTCAACAGGAGAATTCTCAAATGGGCATGATTAATGATTGTGATATTATTAGACACAACGGAACAAAAGTGTAGAGTAGATAATCAAATTGAACGGAACAGTTAAGTACGAAAGCAGAAAACAGAAAATGAAGGAAAATAAATGTAAACAGCATAAGGAGAAATGTAAGTGAACAGCAAAAACCCACCCTCCTCCCAATCTGTTCAATTACGAAGTGAGGTCCCATTCAATTTACCCCTGCACTCCAAAAAAAATATGGGAGAACCTTGTTTATGTATATGAAATGATCCACCAACAGGAGAACCACTCTACAATTTGGTCGCTCTGAGGGGGCGTGTTATCCAAAATTCTTGCACCTTATCGGCAAACCAAATAAATTTAGGCCGTTAACTAATTTTTAGGCTCCTCCCTCACGCTCGATACTTTTTGAGGTTACCCTTGGCTATGATAGTGAAACACGGCCCCTCTTTGTTATAGGATCCCGGCCACACATGCTGAATCGTCGATTTTGACAGGATGAGCCAAATGGCTTAGACTTGTCAACGTCTCCTGGTCGTGTAATGCCATATATGGACCAACTGTCGTTTGCTACAGAAACACTTTGGAGGGGAACAGGAAATATGCAAGGCAAGGGATTTCATAGTGTAACTTAAGTTGGTTTAACAGGCCTACACTGCTTCTCGGGCAGTGGGAGGATTTACGCTCTACTGTAATGTCTGGATAGACATTGTGCCATATATATCTGCTAGCGGAGGCTGATCATAACAATATAACATTTTAATATTGAAAGAATAATGGAGAATGTGTAATGCAGAATGTGTAATGGAGAATTTGTAGTCGAGAATTTGTAGTCGAGAATGTGTAATGGCGAATGTGTAGTGGCGAATGTGTGAAGGAGAATGTGTAATGAAGAATGTGTAATGGAAAATGTGTAATGAAGAATGTGTAATGGGGAATGTGTAATGGAGGATGTGTAATGGAAAATGTATAATGGAGAATGTGTAGTCGAGAATGTGTGATGGAGAATGTGTGATGGAGAATATGTGATGGAGAATGTGAAATGAAGAATGTGTAACGAAGAATGTGTAATGAAGAATGTGTAATGAAGAATGTGTATTGGAGAATATGTGACTGAGAACATGCGACGGAGAATATGTTATGGAGAACGTGTAATGGAGAATGTGTGATGTGTGAAGGAGAATGTGTTATGCAGAATGTGTAATGAAGAATGTGTAATGGCAAATGTGTAGTCGAGAATGTGTAATGGAGAATGTGTAGTCGAGAATGTGTATTGGAGAATGCGTAGCCGAGAATGTGCAATGGAGAATGTGTAATGGAGAATGTGTAGTCGAGAATGTGTAATGGAGAATGTGAAATGAAGAATGTGTAATGCAGAATGTGTAATGGAGAATGTGTAATGGAGAATGTGTAATGGAGAATGTGTAATGGAAAATGTGTAATGGAGAATGTGTAATGGAGAATGTGTAATGGAGAATGTGTAGTCGAGAATGTGTAGTCGAAAATGTGTAGTGGAGAGTGTGTAATGGAGAATGTGTGATGGAGAATGTGAAATGTGTAATGGAGAATGTGTAATGGAGAATGTGTAATGGAGAGTGTGTAATGGAGAGTGTGTTATGGAGAGTGTGTAATGAAGAATGTGTGATGGAGAATGTGAAATGTGTAATGGAAAGTATGTAATGGAGAGTGTGTAATGAAGAGTGTGTAATGAAGAGTGTGTAACGGAATGGAGAGTGTGTAATGGAGAGTGTGTAATGAAGAATGTGTGATGGAAAATGTGTGATGGAGGATGTGTAATTGATATTGTGTGATGGAGAATGTGTAATGGAGAATGTGTAATGGAGAATGTGTAATGGAGAATGTGTAATGGAGAATGTGTAATGGAGAGTGTGTAATGGAGAGTGTGTTATGGAGAGTGTGTAATGAAGAATGTGTGATGGGGAATGTGTAATGGAGAACGTGTAATTGAGAATGTGTAGTCGAGAATGTGTAGTGGAGAGTGTGTAATGGAGAGTGTGTAATGGAGAGTGTGTAATGGAGAGTGTGTAATGGAGAGTGTGTAATGAAGAAAGTGTGATGGAGAATGTGAAATGTGTAATGGAAAGTATGTAATGGAGAGTGTGTAATGAAGAGTGTGTAACGGAATGGAGAGTGTGTAATGGAGAGTGTGTAATGAAGAATGTGTGATGGAAAATATGTGATGGAGGATGTGTAATTGATATTGTGTGATGGAGAATGTGTGATGAAGAATGTGTAATGAAGAATGTGTGATGGAGAGTGTGTAATGGGGAATGTGTAATGGAGAATGTGTAATGGAGAATGTGCAATGGAGAATGTGTAATGGAGAATGTGTAATGAAGAATGTGTGATGGAGAATGTGTAATGAAGAATGTGTGATGGAGAATGTGTAATGCAGAATGTGTGATGGATAATGTGTTATGAAGAATGTGTGATGGAGAATGTGTAATGAAGAATGTGTGATGGAGAATGTGTAATGAAGAATGTGTAATGAAGAATGTGTGATGGAGAATGTGTAATGAAGAATGTGTGATGGAGAATGTGTAATGGAGAATGTGTGATGGCGAATGTGTAAAGGAGAATGTGTAATGGAGAATGTGTAGTGGAGAATGTGTAATGGAGAATGTGTGATGGAGAATGTGTAATGAAGAATGTGTGATGGAGAATGTGTAATGGAGAATGTGTAATGAAGAATGTGTAATGAAGAATGTGTAATGGAGAATGTGTAATGGAGAATGTGTGATGGAGAATGTGTAAAGGAGAATGTGTAATGGAGAATGTGTGATGGAGAATGTGTAACGGAGAATGTGTGATGGAGAATGTGTAATGGAGAATGTGTGATGGAGAATGTGTGATGGAGAATGTGTAATGGAGAATGTGTGATGGAGAATGTGTGATGGAGAATGTGTAATGGAGAATGTGTAATGGAGAATGTGTGATGGAGAATGTGTAATGGAGAATGTGTGATGGAGAATGTGTAATGGAGAATGTGTGATGGAGAATGTGTGATGGAGAATGTGTAATGGAGAATGTGTGATGGAGAATGTGTAATGGAGAATGTGTGATGGATAAACAAGGTCAATCTTGTTCAACCCATAATTCAAGATGAAAGTATTTGCCTAGTATTATCATCGTTCTACGCAGATGCTAAAGAAGTAGGCCAACTTTTTTTTTTGTAGGTTCAAGTGCAGGTTCAAGTGCAGGTTCAAGTGCAGGTTCAAGTGCAGGTTCAAGTGCAGGTTCAAGTGCAGGTTCAAGGGCAGGTTCAAGGGCAGGTTCAAGGGCAGGTTCAAGTGCAGGTTCAAG
>SDVV010029168.1:0-11855 GCA_016164225.1 Gammarus roeselii
AGAATAACCCGTACAACTGCCTCGCGGATTGGCAATAGGCTCTCTAGAATAACCCGTACAACTGCCTCGCGGATTGGCAATAGGCTCTCTAGAATAACTCGTACACATGCATCGCGGATTGGCAATAGGCTCTCTAGAATAACCCGTACAACTGCCTCGCGGATTGGCAATAGCTCTCTAGAATAACCCGTACAACTGCCTCGCGGATTGGCACTAGGCTCTCTAGAATAACTCGTACACATGCCTCGCGGATTGGCAATAGGCTCTCTAGAATAACCCGTACAACTGCCTCGCGGATTGGCAACAGGCTCTCTAGAATAACCCGTACAACTGCCTCGCGGATTGGCAATAGGCTCTCTAGAATAACCCGTACAACTGCCTCGCAGATTGGCTATAGGCTCTCTAGAATAACCCGTACAACTGCCTCGCGGATTGGCACTAGGCTCTCTAGAATAACTCGTACACATGCCTCGCGGATTAGCAATAGGCGCTCTAGAATAACCCGTACACATGCCTCGCGGATTAGCAATAGACGCTCTAGAATAACTCGTACACAAGCCTCGCGGATTGGCAATTGGCGCTCTAGAATAACCCGTACATATGCCTCGTGGATTGGCAATAGGCTCTCTAGAATAACTCGTAAACATGCCTCGCGGATTGGCAATAGGCGCTCTAGAATAACCCGTACATATGCCTCGCAGATTAGCAATAGGCGCTCTAGAATAACCCGTACACATGCCTCGCGGATTAGCAATAGGCGCTCTAGAATAACTCGTACACATGCCTCGCGGATTAACAATACTCGCTCTAGAATAGCTCCTCCGTTTTTCTTGCGACTTAGAAACCCGCAACCCCAAGTGTGTGTCCAGAGCAACCAGGGTGACCCGTTCAATGTCCAGACCAGTCCCGAATCAAACTCGGCAGTCCACAATTGAAGGCCAAATGCCACAGCTCTAAGCCGTCGCAAATGCTGACGTCGTTATCGCAAAGAACTGCGTGTGATAGCTGATTGAGAAATGGGTGTGATAGCTGATTTGCTGTGAAGACATTGGTGCACACACCAATACCATCCTGTTACTGCTTGCAATCGATACGAAACCCCAAAGATGAAACATTTGTGGGATTACACATCTCACGTTTGGTGTTGACAGGTGTAAACACTTGATAGGACTGGAACATTTCCTGTGAGCTGTTTGCATACAGGAACAGCAGCAATAGAATGACGTTTCCTTCGAATTGTAAGACGTTAATCTAGGAACAACAGAAATTTTCGAAGAGTTTTATCTGGCGTTTCATTCAATTTTTTAGACGTAAACTGCAATTGAGAGAAATTATAAGCGAATGAGAAAGAATGACAAGAAATTCCCACTATTGAATGCGAATTTAATTAAAGATTGATTTAAAATGATCACGCAGTGCGCTTCTACCAGAAATATTTATAGCTATAGTTAATAACAGAAATATCATTGAAATATGTTAGGTGGTTGAGAATCTACTCGGATGCACTTAATTAATAATCTAAATGGAATGAGAGATGCCAATGTCTAGTGTTCGAGTTGAAGATTATTAAACATATGAGTTGCGTAGATGTCATTGGAATGTTGTCAGTAAACGTTCACCAGTCACTGCCGCACCACATTCGCATGGACGTAGCCAAGGAGGGGGAGGGGGAAGGGGGGGGGGCTAGGCCTTGAGGTTTGGTCTCAATCAGGTTTTGTAACAGTCCATTGGAAAAAAAAACTATTTTTTTGTTGGAATTTCTAGCTACGAGCCAGCCCTTACGTCACATGACCACGTGATTACGAGGAATCGATCCGAGGTTGTTGTTGTTGTTGCTGCTTAGCCCCTGCTCCTCCTGCGATGGGGGAACCATGACCGGAGCACAGCCTGGAAGCCCAGACACCCAACGACATGGGCATGTTGGGACTCTCACGGCCACTGTAGGTCCCTATATTAGGACGAACTCACTGAGAAAATTGATGGGGTCATGCGAGCGCTCACACAAGTGACGCCCAGACATGATACCATTGTTAAGCCTGCCGTAATTGATCGTACCTGGGAGCCTCGGCATCGCAGTCACAGATTGGAAGGGGTGTTCCTAATTCTATTTTGGTATGAATGAAGAGCCGTGTGCCGCCCGCACCACAGCTTCAACAGGTCAACAACAACTCCTCCGTGCCCATCTCTGGTGGGTAGTAACCCTCCGGAACGTGTCGGCTCTATGATCAGCCAGTGCAATAGCTGTGAAGCGTGTGTTCATCTGCTTATGCATGGATGCGATGTCTGTAAGTTGAAAAATGTTTGTGTAAAGAGAGCCAAAGTGTACTGCCAATGTGTTATGTATATTTTGGGGGGTTCGACATGGCCTCAGTAGGTGGTGGCAGGGATGGGTCGAGTCCGCAATCATGTAAAATAATTGTGTAACCCTCGTATCAAAATGATGCTTAAGAGGCATGATCATGGTTTCCTCATGCAGATGGGGAATATGTGCTCTCTCTCTGTACATCTTATTGCGATGCATAAGATTGGGTTCGGTATTCATTGCAGGGAGTTAATGTGTGCGGGAGAAAGATCTGAGGATCAGGCGTAGGAACTGAAAGATCTGATGAATTATTAGATCAGCGTTTGTATTGATTCCTTGGTGGGTCCGCATGCAGCTGTGGTGAGTGCCATGAGTACGTTCACTAACATTTGGCTAGGTGATGATGTATGTGTGTGGCCTGAACGACGTTCACGTGTCATACGCTACTCCAATGATCGTGGTAGTGGGACTGTTGGGTATGGGAGTGATGGATGCGGTGTTCACTGTTGCCTGGTGTGAATAACGTGAGGGATGACTTGCTTGCGGATATATTAATTCTGTTGTCCTGCAGCCCAACTTTGAGTGAGTTCAGATATTGCTGGAGGTGGCTTCTGCGGTTTCGGTTATGTGGTGTTGTGTGAAGATTGTTAGGTCATCTGCACATGAGCGGATGCATGTGCTGGGTTGTGTTGGTGTTGGCAGGTTGTGTTAGAAGTCAGTGAAGAGTAAAGGGCAAAGAACGGAGCCCTGGGGAGAATGAGGGAACATGAGGGAATGAGAGAATGGCGTGTTGAAAAAGTTGAAACAGTTTATCACAACATGACTGTACAGTTTACATGTTATTCCCTTTTACAGTTATGATATTACAAGGGTAAAAAAAGCAAGCACTATTCAAGCTATTTAGAGCTGCTGGGGCAGCCTAATCTTTGCTTACTAACCTTTCGATTTTAACTATCCTAAAATACCCAAACATGATTGTATCTTGATTTACGAAGCCTAGACACCAACTGGAATCAAAACACAATGACAGTCAAGTGCCTGAGTCTATATGACAAAAGAGTCCTATTAACATTGGAAGAATGAAACTTCAAAAACACTGCAAGGTTGTTGAGCTCGTAATTCATCTGCTTCTGATGAGGTTACAAATTCAAATACGATTGAGAGACGGTGGGAACACAATAAAACGATAATAAATCATTGTTGGGCTAGTAAGATGATAGGTATAATTATTTCAGTCTTGACCTAAGATTGAAAGGGAAACATTCTGTCCGGTAAACAAGAGTTAGCGAGTGCCAAATTTTAACACAATTTAAGTGGATACTAGTTTTGGCTTTGGATCTATTATAACGGGGTATTACAAAGTTATTCGCATTTCTTGTGTAATGATTGTGCATGTCCAAAAATTTCCTAATTGAATTGAATAGTTCTTGATCACAGCTTCTGGATATTCATGGTTTTAAAAGGATGATCAGTATAGGAATTGAATAGGAGTTTATTCACAGCTCTAATAGCTTTCTCCCATGATAGCTTGTTGTTATAGACGGTGGGCTCATGACTGCCGGAATCAGTATTAGCACGCCACTTCTCGTTATTTGGATGGCTGTGTGTGGTGAGTATTTTGTTCACGTGTGTTGAGTATTTTGTTCACGAAAAGGTGTCTTCGAACTGTGTCGAATTAGTTCCAAATGTCATTGACGCACACCCGGCTTGTGTACAGCACCGTGGCTTGTGTGCAACTTTTTTGAACGACGAATTTCCATTGGTCTACACTGAAAATAGTTACCAAATTGCCAACAGATTATGAATTTACGATGTGATCAAAATTCTGGGTCAATTGTGACACTAAATTGTGTTACATTGCACTTTCCAGACGTCACATTTTTTTTTTGGCAAACAGCTTTCGAATGGACATGAAGCCAAGTATCTGCTGCAAAGAGGCATTCGCACAGTCTTGAAATCACAAGGCAGAACCTCTAATATACATTTCATGCAGCATATTTTTATTTTGGATGCAGGATAACTCAAGAAAAAAATGGCAGTTCATGCAAAGAAAAAACTTATTTCTGTAACATAAACAGAAAAACTTGACAAGGATGGGAGTTCAGGAATGTTCGCCTTTAACATTCTGAAACTCTCAAGGGCAGCCCTGCGGCACCCCAGGGTCTACGTCCCTCTTGCACCACTTCAATCCGATTTTGTTTGCTGACGGTGGAGAGTAGGAACATTTTATTCATCGCTTCCGCGATGAATAATTCTCGTCACACAATTTTTGAATGTACATTTCTCTTTTGTGAACACCACCAAGCTGATCAAACTTAGCCTGAAAAATCTTACCGCATTTTCTTCAGTCATTTTTCGCTTTTTTCCTCACCGTCCCGCCCGAATAGTTCCGACAAAAAACGTTCAGCTACGCACGCACCAAGCGGAGAGAGCAGGAGGCGGCCTACTCAGAGTATACCTCAAGATGTTTAGAGTTAGCTATAGTTCCATGCACTTTGGTATACCAGCAGAGTTGGGGGAAGAAATCCGTACCGCTGCGTCTGCGTGGATAAATATATAGGAGACCCTTATACCTTCAATACTATACTTGAGCCTTCATCGTAATGAGTCCAGTAGGAAACATAAGATAAATTATTTAACTAAGCTATGATTTCGATTTATATATAAATTGGTTAATCTAAAAAGTTAGAAATAATTTGTTATAATTAGTATGCGGCCTAGATTAAGAGTATACTTCATAGAGCACTAGAGCCCCTGATTACCTCAAGGAATATCGGGAATAAACTATTCATATTCATTTTATTTATTTACGACAAGCAATAGTCATGAATGGCATTTGAGAAAGTACCGCTTCTGAGTAGGCTTGCCCTGGATCCCTGGACTGCTAAACTGAGTTCCAGCTTGCACGGGCGGCAGGCCCTGCAGCTACAGTCACCCTCCCCTCCCTTCCCCTCCCCTCCCCTCCCCTCTCCGCCCGACCTTAGCTCTTCCAGCGACAACAGTGGCCCGTGCAAACAGCTACTGCTGCCTGTCACTAGCATCCAGCTGGGTGGCGACTGGAAAGTCTTGGTGAGGACAGTTCATACATTGTCGTGTTGTTTGTGTTGATAGGTAATGTGCTGTCTGGGGTAACTGACTCTAGTAACACGAGATCGGTAGTGAGCGGATCAGATCATGCACAGTCATGTGCTACTGGCTAACACTTTTGCCTAATAATGTCAATCGTCGCCGCGAGTATAAAAGACCTCCATCGGGGCTGGTCCCGCTCCAGTCGCCTGTGAGAGTCCTCTTCGTAGTCGTTGCGTCTTACCTAACAATATATCACTGTGCTATTCATAGTTTATATAAGAGTTTTGGAAAGATATCTGATGGTAGTCTAGTTAAAGATCCTTGTGAATTGAAAAGTGAAGGTCGTATGAACGTCAGAGAACCGGTCACCGGCAGCTGGTGACTATTATTCACCACCATCAATAACTTGAAAGGTCGCGTGCTCTCACCTTCTCGGAACGTCCTTGAAAAGAAAAGAGTGCAGGTGACATAGCAAGTGAAGTATTCAAGAGGCTGACCCTCTCAGTAGAACAAGAAAGGAGTTTTCGTGAATCCTGTAATCGAATTCTACGGGGAAAAGAAACAATGTAGAAAAAAAATACACGACATTGAACTAACTTGTATTTATTGACAGCGGTCCTTCTCCCCACCCTTACCTAACGGGAGAAGCTGACACCGAACTTAGTCTAGTGAGTGGCTGTTGATCGCCAGCATGAGTTCAGGAGCTGGAGGAGGAGGAAATTACACCGACTCCAACTATGAGACCAAGTACCAGAAGTCTCTGAGGCACTACCTCACCAGAGAGGCGCTGCCCAGTGAGGCCAACTACAGGAACCTCACTTCGGTGCTTGATGGAAACCAGAGGCCCACCCTCGACGAGCTGCACGACGCTACCTTCCACGGAGATGGACAGGTGGGTCAAAGGGAAAGCCGAGAGGGTGAGGGAAACCGGTGGGTCTCGTTGGAAGCAGGTAGGATATGCGAGGACAGATGGTTTTATAGTGGTGTAGGGTGAATGAGGTAGGACAGGTGGTTATATAGTAGTGTAGGGTGGATGAGAGGGGACATGTGGTTCTAAAGTGGTGTAGGGTGAATGAGAGGGGACAGGTGGTTCTATTGTGGTGTAGGGTGGATGAGAGGGGACAGGTGGTTATATAGTAGTGTAGGGTGGATGAGGGGGGACAGGTGGTTCTAAAGTGGTGTAGGGTGAATGAGAGGGGACAGGTGGTTCTATGGTGGTGTAGGGTGGATGAGAGGGGACAGGTCGGTTAAGGTCTAAGCAAGGTGGATGAACGGAGAAATATGGGTCAAGAAAGGATCAGGTTGAATGAGAGGGGACAGGTGAATCAAAGTGGAAGCAGGGTGGATGAACGGAGAAGGGAGGGTCAAGAAAGGAGCAGGTTGGATGAGAGGGGACATGTGGATCAAAGTGGAAGTAGGGTGGATAAACAGAGAAAGGTGGGTCAAGAAAGAAGCTGGTTGGATGAGAGGAGACAGAGGGATCAAAGTGGAAGCAGGATGGATGAACGGAGAAAGGTGGGTCAAGAAGGGAGCAGGTTGGATGAGAGAGGGCAGGGAGATCAAAGTGGAAGCAGGGTGGATGACCGGAGGATGGAGGGTCAAAAAAGGAGCAGGTTGGATGAGAGGGGACTTGTGGATCGAAGTGGAAGCAAGGTGGATGAACAGAGAAAAAGGGTAAAAAAAGGAGCAGGTTGGATCAGAGGAGACAGAGGGATCAAAGTGGAAGCAGGATGGATGAACGGGAAAAGGTGGGCCAACAATGGAGCAGGTTGGATGAGAAGGGACAGGTGGGTCAAAGTGGAAGCAGGGTGGAAGAACGGAGAAAGATGGGTCAAGAAAGGAGTAGGCTGGAAGAGAGGTACAGTTGGATCAAAGTAGAGGCAGGGTGGATGAGAAAAGGCAGGTGGGTCAGGAGAGAAGGAGGGTGAATGAGAGGAGACTGGTGTTCACAAGTTTACAAGTGAAGGAAGACAACAACAGACCTATTGGCCCAAACTAGGTTGCTTTTTGATAGCAAGAGGATTAGTTCTAAGTAGAACGTCTAAGAGAGCTTCAAGAACCATTTTTGTTTTCAGAACATCAGGTAAGGGAACGGCTTAGCTGTTTATCGGCGATTTATGTAAAACTTATCGAGTCGCGACTTGAACGTTTTGATTGTGTTGCTGTTTACCACCTCCGCTGGAAGTTTGTTCCATTCTTTGACAACTCTATACGTGAAGAAATTGCGCGTGACGTCGAGTGAGAAACGTTTCCCAACGATTTTGTATCCATTCTTCCTAGTCTCTCTGTTCGTATCTAGAGTGAAAAAGTTCGCTCGGTCGATGTTTTCCTTACCCTTTATAATCTTCCACACTTCGATCATGTCGCCTCTGACTCGACGTTTCTCTAGCGAATAAAGATTGAGTTCACGAAGCCTGTCTTGGTACGATTTATTCCGTAGCGAAGGGATGAGTTTGGTATCTCTACGTTGAACCTTCGCTAATTTAATAACGTCTTTTCTAAGGAATGGAGACCAGAATTGAACGGAATACTCGAGATGTGGTCTAACAAGTACATTGTATAACTTGAGCATACTGTGTGAATTTTTGACCGAGAAAGCGAGGGGTATTATACCTCGCATTTATTGGCTATTTTGGCAGCATCGTTACATTGCTTGCTACTTTTTAAGTCGTTACTAATGATGACTCCTAAATCTCTCTCCTCGGTGACAGGAACGAGTTTCTTTTCCGGACATTGAATATTCGTGCTTGAGGTTAAGAGGACCTATTTGCATGACTTTACATTTGTCTACATTGAATTTCATTAGCCACTTTCGGAAAAATCAGCTATTTTGTTCAAGTCGAATTGGATCTGCTGACACCCTAGTACGGTATGCACTTTTTCTATCATAGTTTCGTCTGCCAACTTGCTAATGTTTGAGAGTACGTTGCTATCGAGATCGTTAATGAGTATAATAGAGAGAACTAAGGCTCCCAAAGAGTAGGGAGACCCCTGGCCCCAACACTCGCCAGAAGTTGTGGCATCCAACCATACTACTACCGCTTCCAGCCCTGCTGGAGTTACGGCATACCCCCTCTACCTTAACAAAGATCCGATCTATAACCCCCCGAATGGATAGGCTTACAAGCAAATTGTACACTCAAAGCGTGGCCACGTTGCACAGCCAGTCTTAGCCTCTGCTTAAGCCAGAACCTTAACAAAGATCCGATCTATAACTCCTCGAATATATAGGCTTACAAGCTAATTGTACACTCAAAGCGTGGCTACGTTGCACAGCCAGTCTTAGCCTCTGCTTAAGCCAGAACCTTAACAAAGATCCGATCTATAACTCCTCGAATGGATAGGCTTACAAGCTAATTGTACATTCAAAGCGTGGCCACGTTGCACAGCCAGTCTAAGCCTCTGCTTCAGCCAGAACGTTTCGTGAGGGTCCTTAGATGCGGCAGGAAACCGTCGGCCGATGTCGTGGATCAGGAGGCTGCTGGTTTTGCTGATAACGCCGGTCGTCTCGATAATCAAGGGCTCAAAAATGTAGCGGTCACAAAAAGATTGATATTTATTGATTTTTTTGTTCTCTGCCGCGTTGGCAGCTCTGCCAGTCTCTATAGAAGTGTCAGGCAAGTGACTCGTCGCGAAGGTGTTCACGCACGTGCAATCCCAACAAAGTTTTTTTCCTCTAAAGAAGGGGAAGACTGTGATGCCGTCAGATCGTTTACCATCGCCTCGATCGATGCCGGGCTCGCGGATCGTACCAAGGCCGACTTTGCGTAGCGCTCATTCAATTATGTCACTCAGAGCCAAATGTCTCGGATGACGACCTCCGCTGTAAAGGCACGAGCGCGCGCAGTGGCAGAGTTGCGGATAACACACCGGCGCACCCACTCTGAGCGCAAGAGCAATTCGAAGCGAGTCTGGGTCCAATAAAGTACCCAGAGGGGCGGCAGGAATTACTTCCAGCCAAGAACCGCTATCGTGAGAAGAAGCAGCCAGGAGACGAGCCTTAGTCTTGGAATCTTGTGCCTCAGGTAACAGACCGTCCAAAGTTACCTTTACCACTTCCCTGACCCATTACTTTTGGATAGTGCATCAGTCCCCCTCTGGTGCGATCGCTTCATCATCATGCGCAGCTTTCATGTCAGCACTGCTTCCGGAAGTTCATCAGTCTTCGCCAAAACAATAACGTTTGACAGAAGGGCTTCGACTAAGGAACCGACAGAGTGCAAAGTTGAGATGAAGCTGGGCAGGGCAATATCCTGCGCCTTGCGAATGCCTAAGCCACCAGAACTAACTAGGAGAGTGGCTTAGTCCCACGTAAAATCGGAAAAAAATGTTAGTAATCGTTGAGACAGCTTCTCGGACAGATTCGTCGAAACTAGCAAGGTAATTAGCATGCAGGTATGTGGGAGCAACGTGTAACAGATACTGGAGTTTGGGAATGACGAAGCAGTTTTTCAGTAGGGTGAGAGCTGTGTGTGACTCAATTACGCTCAGTCGAGAGGTCATCAATTTAAGGTCGTCAATTTTGCCTGCAAGCGCTTCTGGAATAGCTTGGACAGAGATAGGTGCGCCGAGAACAGTGCTACGTTCAGCAGACGCAATTTTGATGTCAGGGATTACCTCGCAGAAAAGAGTCTCTGTGATCTCTCTGGACGCCATGTCCAAACTGTTAACGAGGATCAACTCGCATTTTCACCCATTAAAATCCAAGCCAATTTGCTTTAACTTTACTCGCAGGTCACGGAAGTCCGTTAAAACGATATCCGGCTTCCCTCGAGCGTGGCGTCATCCAAGTACCAAATGTTAAATTCTGAAACTGCCCTTCGCGCAATTTGGTCGACACCGAGATAAAAGAGAGCGGGCCCCATGGGGTCTCCCATTTGGATACCAGTTGCAGGATGGATTGTTTCATCGCCAAAAAACAACAAAGAATGCTTGTCAAAAGAGTCGGTACACACTGGGAGTGCGCTCACGGGCAGCATGCTAGAAGACATCGCGCAGGATACAATTGAACGCGTTCTTCAAATCCAATTTAAGAACGATGCGATCTGGTGGGGCGTTAGCGATGTAACGGCTCGTGGCATGCACAGCCACTTCGCAGCCTCTTTTGGCGGCAAACCCTAGGAACCGGACGCAATTAACTGCCAAACGATTTGCTTACGGGGCACAACCAACCTTTGTGGCTAATCGCCGGAGGGTGTTGACGACGGCAATGGGTCGGATACCGCCGTGTTTCTTCAAAAGGGCGCAAAGCGAGACATCATGAAAGACCTTTCTGGCAAAAGGAGGGATTTCCCCCTGAAGTGAAGTGTCATGTTGACAAATTCTGTGAGAGTTGAGGCAAGACTGACTCCGGCACCGCCAGTATTTTTCTTCAAGAGTAACTCAAGGTGACCAGGTCTGCGGCCATCTGGACCGGTACCGGAACCATGTGGAATATTCTTCATTGCCTTCATGACCTCGTCGGCGGTAGCAATAACCGGAGATGCAAGGTCATTGTCGGGAGGTGCTGGAAGTGAGATATCCACCGGGCTGTCCGGATGTTTATTTCGCAAATCTTGCAAAGTTTCTGGGCAAAATGGGGCTAGTGACTCGCTTGAAGAAGCTACCCAAACGACCCTTCGAAGGTCAAAATTGGCAAACTTCGCATTTACTGTTGCCTTCAATCTATCGTCTGAGTTTTGTCTGACAGTAGTAGCGGTGGTTTGATCGACCAGCTCCCAAGAGGGCAATATTGACAAGTTCCTTGTCCATGTATTCCCGCATTTGGAGATGTACACGTGAAGTTAGCATGGGCTGCTTAGCGTCGGGAAAGTTGGTGTTGGGACACCGCAGACCCCATAAGCTTAATGTCATGAGCCGGGCCCATGAGATAAAACTGGACCTTGCACGGATCCTTGAGGCACGCCACTTGTAACATTACCCTAGGAGGAGGAAGCTCCGTTAAGTACAACTCGCTGCCATCTGTCGTAAGCCAGCATTTTATCCAGTTGTTAAGTTCGCCTTGAATACCGATGCTGTGCAATTTACTAACTAGGCACTTGTGAAGGACTTTATCAAAGGTCTTTTGAAAGTCAGGGTAAATGATATCGATTGGAAACTTTGTGTCGTTGGTTCCAATCATATTCATGGCAAAAAGGAGCAGGTTCGTAAGACAGGAACGGTTGTGTCTAAAGCCATGCTGAGAGTCGCCAATCAATTCGTTTAATTCTAAGAATTCTGTAATTTTATCCTTTATCAAACTTTCCGTCAATTTTCCAATGACTGAGGTAAGACTAATTGGACAATAATTTCCGGGACACTTTATGTCATTTTTCTTTAATTGGGGTAATACGGGACATTTTATTTCATTTTTTTCAAATTGGGGTAACATTGGCCTCTTTCCATTTAGAGGGGCAGGTGCCACTCGTGAGAGATTAGGTGTAATTGTTTGATAAATGTTTTGCAATTTCGTTTCTAGTCTCGTTTACAATTCTGGAATGAACTT
>SDVV010029169.1:0-11855 GCA_016164225.1 Gammarus roeselii
ATATAAATGTAAACACTCATTGAGGAATTAAAAAAAAATTATGCAAGGTACAATAATACCGCAGATTTTTTCAATCGTATCAGAGATTTTACCCGCGCGTTACGAACTTACGGTATGTTAGTAGCTTCTTCTACCCCACCCCCAATAATTTTGTTTCGCGGTCACATTTACTACTGTCGCCGAGCCAGTTTTAGGAGCTCTAATGTAGGAGAGGCAAATTATATTGATCTGTATTCATCATTATAGGTCGCACATTTTGTCTTCTATTTTATGATATGTCCTACAACATCCATCAGTAATGTTACTAATAGATGTTTCTAATTCTTTTCAGTGAAATGTATTAACAATTCATTTAAATTACAACACGGTTACAAATGAATATTGTTCAGTTAACTTGTTTTGCTTTGCTTGGATCACCTCGCCTTGGCCGGACATACATGAGGTTCTGAAAAAAAAATCTGGTGCTTGTACATAGTCTGCAATTGTTCGGCTGTCCCCATCGGAGGTATAAATTCACCATCAGGAAATATCCTCAGCAGTTAGGGCAGTTGGAAGCGACGTTTATTGATACTCGCCTTTAATCACAGATGCTCAGCCAAACTTCCGTCTTACGGGATAATGTGAACGCACGAGTGATTTGCCGAAGCAGGAGTTATTTCGAAATATCCACTTGGAAACACTAATGGAATACGAAAACTCTCCTCAAACGATATGAGGCAATCTCAGTTAAAAAAAATCGTGTAGAGACATTGTGATTGATTAAATACCTTAGCATACTGATTCAAAACAGTGCACAAATGACTTTCCGTACGCCCGTAATATCTTAAATAACATCTTTGCATGGCATAATAAATGAGTTCTATTATGTCTATAATCATGAAAAATTGAACCTGAAAATCATCTGTTATACGTTTTCATCAAATGAAATGAATTTATTATTTTTTCACTTCTCTCAAACACGGGGTTAAAGTGTTAATCATCGTTCGAATTATCTTGAACCAATGCTTAATTGTTCTTGAAATTCATATATTTTGATGTAATGTTTATTTGTATTCAATTTTAGTTGACTACGTAAATTCACTCTATATGATTTTTTGGAATACACTTGCTTCAACTGGCAACTGTATTAAGAGTACCAACAAAGTTTCGTCAGATAACAATTGATACCATAAATTGAACCCAATAGAAACGATTATGTGAACCCAATGGGTCCGACAATGTGAACCCAATGAATACGATAAAGTGAACGCATGAATACGATAATATTACTTCAACGAATACGATAGTATGAATCTAATGGATACGACATTGTGGACCCAATTAATACGATAATGAGAACGCAATGAATGTGATAAGATGAACTCAATGGATACGATAATGTGAACCCAATTACAATTACCAGCTACATAAACGCAATTGAAAACTGTTTATAATCTAATTTACGGAGTTAAAAATAGCTCTACATTACATATACGAAATACGAAACCTGCATTAATTATAGGCATGACCATTTCACGCAGGTGAGGAGGGACCATCATTTAATAATGTATCAGATAATTAGAACCGTATTATAATGTACGACCC
The DNA here is from genome assembly GCA_016164225.1 of Gammarus roeselii. Classification (NCBI taxonomy): domain Eukaryota; kingdom Metazoa; phylum Arthropoda; class Malacostraca; order Amphipoda; family Gammaridae; genus Gammarus; species Gammarus roeselii. Next base: position 1,585 of record SDVV010029169.1, read on the forward strand.
GATGGGAAGATGCTTCCTCCCAAGTGAGCGGATACACTGGAGGTTTAGAAAATAATGCATGGGAATATGGTCAACATAGGATTATTAATGATGTATTATTTGTTCCCACCTAACAACACTTGACTATGGGGAAAATTAGTTGCCTCACGTCAGACAATATTATTGTAGGATTACCCAAAAAAAAATTTTGTAGAGTTATCTAGGAATTGTTAATGAATTTACGCTATTATCTGAAATGATTTTTTTTTCAATATATTCTCTATAAGTTGCACCCATAGTGCATAAAATATTTGATGCCTGCTAATTGCGTCGTGTTGTTCCAGCCAAGCACTGCCTGCACCGCGTCCACCGCGACGAGACGGTCCCACTGATCGTCGGCAGCACTCTTGCAGGACTCACTGTAGTCACCATAGGCATCTACGCAGCTATTCGTTACTTCAAGATTAAGAAAGTGCAATACGACACGATGCAGTAATTCACATTTCCTGTGCACGTTATTTGGCCGGTCACTCCAGGTGATAAGGAAAGTGTAGTATCATACCACCTGACGCTCACTACTGAAAGAAATTGTAATAAACTCTCAAATCATCAACGGTGATCTCCGATCCTTCTTCTAAATAGACAACAACACTATTTTTGTTCCAAATTATTTCTTATCTACCATCTACTCCTACAATATCGAAGTATAATTAACATCGTCTCACGGTTTTTCATTACTTTCCATTTGAAAAAGACGTATCACGTTCATTGGATTAATATACTGTACTACAATACTTTGACAACAATGTTTGACACCTAAGAATATATTTTGAAAAATAATATGTTATGATTACAAGAAGACGGGTTTATTAAACTCCGAACCCGTTGATATCCATTTAGATATCATACAGTTGTTCCCTATTTCTTGAAAATGTAGGTATTGATGGGGTCAATTGTTTGTTACTTAATCTTAAAACCTTTCTGGTCATTTCCTTCGAAGTTTGATTTGGTGTTGTTGAAAAATATATATGTTTAAAATAAAATTAGGGTTTTTTAGGTTGTAGGATCCCGGATGCCGATCTGTGAATCCTTCAACTGAAAAAGACAGGCAATGCAGTAACTCCGAATCTCATTCCAACATGATATCCATTACAACATGCGTATGGTTCAATTTAAATTTCGACGATACGATAATTAGTTAGTATTAAATGAAATTTATGTGCAAGGAGCCTTTTTGGACGGAACTATTAACTGCACCCCGAAATAGTTGTCCTGCGACACGCGAATTGTCTCCCGTTCAATTTTAGATAGTTGTGAATTGTGTTAACCTGTGCATTGAAGGTTGATTGCCCTGCTAAGCTGTACATCGCAGGTTGGATTGTACCGCTATTCTGTTGACTATAGCTTGATTTTTCTGCTACTCCAAACATTGTAGGAATTTAGACTGCTTGTCCGTCATACCTGTAAATTTACATAAATTCATTCACATCATTTAAATAGTCATTACTGCTTTGCTCAAAACAAGGCAAATCCAAATTGTATGACCATCAAAAAATATTGACTGAATCGCCGAGCCGCTCCTCTTCATGCTCACAGTGCTAGACACGAACTGTGAGCTTCGTTCCCTTAAGTATTACTAGGGCCGGTCATGAACGCTACGAAGTGTCGCTCATAATCGTGCTCACTAGTGCTCGTAACGAACGTTATTAAGCTCCGCTTCTCTTCTTGCTCACTAATGTCTGCTATGAGCGTTCTTAAGAGCCGCTCTACAACGTGCTCACTAGTGCTCGTAATGAACGCTATCAACTGTCGCTCTTCTTTGTGTTCACAAGTGCCCGACGTGAACGCTTTCAAGAGCCCTACCCTTCGTGCTCGCTAGTGTCCGTCACGAACCCTAACAACAACCGTTCCCATTCGTTCATAGTAGTGCTCGTCACGAATCGATTTAAGCCCTGCTCCTCTGCGGGCTCACTAGGTCCCGTCACAAACGCTATCAAGCACCGTGTCCCTTCGTGCTCACTAGGTCTTAGTCATGAACGATATTAAGAGCTGTTCCCTTTCGTTGACAGTATTGCTCGTCACGAGCGCAATTAAATGCTAGAGCTCGTCGTGAACGCTATTACGTGCCATCCTCTTCCTGCCCACTAATGCTCGTCCGAACGCTATAAAACTCTGCCTTTTCAGCCAAGCACTGCCTGCACCGCGTCCACCGTGCTCGATCACTGGTACCCATCAGGAGCGCTGTTTAGTGCCGTTTCCTCTCCGTGCTCACTAGTGCCCGTCACTACCACTGTTTCGTGCCGTTTCCTCTCCGTGTTCACTAGTGCCCGTCACTAACATTGTTTAGTGCCGTCTCATCTCCGCATTCACTAGTGACCGTCACCAATGCTGATTAGTGCCGTTTCCTCGCCGTGCTCACTTGTGACCGTCACTAACGCTGTTTAGAGCCGCTTATGTTTGTATTCTCTGATGCCCGTCACGAACGCTGTTTAGAGCCGCCCCCTTTCGTCCCCAATGGTGCCCGTCACGAATGTGCTCCTTAAGGCTAGTCGCGAATGCTATTAGGAGCTGTTCCTCTTCCTGCTGACTAATATTCGGCTCGAACGTTATACATAATCTACAGATGGCAGTCTACTCAGATAGGTCAGGTTGTTGGAATTATTATTTCAACCGAATCAGTGTTATTATTATCGGTAATATGTCTGTATTAATATATTTTTTATGTTTACATACATATAACACACACAAAATCAAATTCGGTATTAAACAGCAATCTGCTAGAGATTTTCATACAGGAAGATTTTTTTTTTTTTTTTAAATTGGTAAAACTATAATATTTGGGTGCCCGACTTGAATTATTGGAAGATTGTATTATAAACAATACTGTCATTACAAAATTATATCGGTAAACAAGCATCTATAAATGAAAGTATCGGAGAAGCATAATTGTATTTGAGTCTCATTTTAATTTGATAGTAAGGAATAATTTTAATTAGTCAATCGATGTGGATCGTATTATCACGTTAGGATTGTGATGCCATAAAAAATATGCATACAAACAGCTGAGCATTAGAGTAAAACTGTGTCATCTCCAGCAAAGGTACAGATACAGATACAGACAGCGAAGGTAATAGCTGTTAATCGCTGAGCTTTGTAGTAAAATTATCATCTTCAGCAATAGCTGTAGCTATTTACAGCTGAACATTGCAGCAAAACTTTGTCATCTCAAGCAATGGTGTTAATGGCGATTACTTCAAAAGTCTGTGCCAGGCCCTTCTCCGGATGCACAACTCATATTTGACGATGGAAGAAATTTTGCTCTGAAATTCTTACAGATTGATTCAGAATTTTGCAGATCCAATTTCATGTATAAAGTTAAATAGGAATGTTTCACAGATATAGATATTACAAGTAAACGTATAGAGATACAATTAGCTTAAGATATCTGTTAAATATTATGCCTGCCTAGATGTTTTTTGTAAATGTGGCGTCTCGAATCCACTTAAAAAAAAATTGTGATTTTCTCAGTGCAATATTTATTTTGTACTTGTCGGTGCATTGTTAATGAAACTCCTAAATTTCCCACAAACAGGATTTCACCGACCAAAATATCACCAGAGCATTTAAAGCGTACACGATAAACATCATTATGTAAAGCGTACACGATAGACATCACCAAGTAAAGCGTACACGATATGCTTCATTTATAAAGCGTATACGATACGCATCACTCTGTTAATCGTACACGATATACATCACTTTGTAAAGCGTACACGATGTGCATCACCTTGTAGAGCGTACACAATATACATAACTATGTAAAGTGTACACGATATGCATCCCGCTGTAAAGCGTAAACGATGTACCTCACTCTGTAAAGTGTACATAATGATTGCAACTTTACCCAAAGCATCCCTCTGCAAAGTGTACTCAAATCCCCACTCGACATTGCAGTAAACCGGTCACAGAGAACACATTATATGTTGATTGGAAATGTTACATAATGAACACACCTGGCATCACTTTACATGTAACACAACGTACACATCCAGTAATACTCTGAAAACGGACACAACGCGCACGCTAGACATAGCTCGGTAAAACGTTGTAATTCGCATGCTAGACAGTGTTCTGCCGTAAAGTACACACTAGACAGTGTTCTGTCGGAATGAACAAACTCGACATCATTTTGTAAAGTGTGTATTGTGTACACAATAGACATAATCATGCAAAGTGTATGCCATGTGCACACTAGATTAGGTGAGGATATCACACATTTCAATTCATCTAGACGTGTCTAAATTATCTGTATTTTCAAGTACTACACAGTTTTTTTATTTCTAATCTCTGAGATATGTTATACCTCAATGCATTGAAGACTCTAGATTTATCGATTTGCTGGAAACAAACTGTTGGAATGAATATCAAATATTGGGATCGTAATTTTGATGGTACTTTCTGTGTTCTAATAACTTAATTTTATATGGAATGAAGATAAAATTCTGAAGATGTAGATAACAAAATTAGATGCCTTAATTTCGTCATCAAGATAAACAACAATGCATCCCGATATTTTTGAAGTACAGAAAATGTATAACATGCATATCTCATTGAAATGTACGTGGAAAAATAGTTTTAAGATTAAAAATATCGTTGCACTTCACAGATAGAGTTACAAATGTAATGCTGAATCCTCTGCAAGTTAGGCGGCCAGCGGACTGACGCACATCATACTCCTTCCGCGCACTCATACCCAAACATAGATCAATGTCAGCAACAGGGTACAACAACTTTAGGTGGGGTGCAACTGCTGCGTCATAATTGCCGAAGAAGTTGTGCTGTGCGAAAATAAGTATTTCAAGGAGTTAAATATCATAACTTAATATAAGAACAGTGTTATACTGCTTGACACATAGTGATTGCCAGTGAGAATTTTGCGATAGGTAAATATTGTAAAATATAAACGTGTCCCACGTTTAATCATTGCATACAGCACAATTAACACAACCCAATGAAGAGGAGGTTCAAGTTGATGTACATGTTTTCTTTCAGTTGTAAGAACTCAAAGGTACAGATTCATCTCTATAGTTCTTAATTCAATACACACACAAGCCATAGCTGTTGAAACCTTCGAGTTGTGAAAACACTGGATCAGTTAATAACATTTATCCTAAACAACAGATTAGCCTCATAATCAGTGAAGTCGCCGAGCCGTGACTCTTGATCCGGTTCATAAAATGGCAGCCATTGTTCAAAATTTATGCTTACAAGTCCACAATGTGAACGATAATTGCAAAAAATCCAGAATAATATGTGAGTTATATTCGTTTGTTCATTTTTTTAATAGTATAACAATGTTCAGCTGAACGATTTACTATCGAGAAAAAAATTGAAACTATGGGCTTTAACTAGGAATAAAAAAATTCAGAGCTGAACACGTCATAGATATCTAACATTCGTATATTTATGATTTGAGTTTGATGCTAATAATAGGAACATCTTGCATGTTCTAGAGGTGAAACGCATTTTAATATGCGTAACATCGATTTTATATTTGTGTTGTGTATCTGCATAGCCGCCTCGGCGAAATAGAACTGATTTGATTGTCATATATTCTATTCCGATAGAAGTTTGTTAGGCAAAGCACTAATTCAATAGCTGATATCCATACAACTAGAGCGTGTTAGCATTATTGAAGAGTATTCGCAGTACATAAAGCATATCATAATGTTAGCAATTGTGTTTAAAAACAGAACTGAAAGTTTCGGGTCATGTTTTTTCGACAAGTAAGAAAAACGACATTCGAATATCGAAACAACATACCGGAAGTTGGGATATTTGTTGCTGTTTGTGGCCTATTTTATGATGTCAAGGTTGTTATGATATATCTTGGCGACCTATGGAGAAATCAGTATCTTCATTTCGGCCGATTTCAAATCGCTGACATTACTGGCTTATATGACATTACTGGCTTGTATATCTTAATGAATGTTGTGAAGTGGAGTTTACATACTTCTTTTGTTCGCTTTCATTATATTGACTACATTGCAGTTGGTTCAAGTTAAAAGTCGAAGTCAAAAATGGAAACATAGTATTTGAAACCGTGTACTGAGTGAAAATAATTCAAAGCTCGGAATAGTTCACAAACAAACTCATAGATAATACCATGGAATGGTAATATTAGATGCAGCAACGTTGATTCACTAAGACAAAATGAACTTACTACTGCATATTTTTATCAGCTTTGAGGTTTTGAAATTTAAGATCCAGTGACATTACAGGTTCAGAAAAGCAACCGCTGATAATATGAACATTTTCCACGTAAAATTTTTCTCATGAATATAGATCATATTTGTATGGAAAAAATATGTACACATGTGAACAGATGGGGAATGTTTTCAATATCGACTTTTCCCATGCTCTCCATCCCACCATATTGAAGTAGTGTTATGAGTATCGATTTGTCTAGAACTTTTTTTTTTTAGAAAGTAAATGTATGGATTATCATAACTGGTTAACGTTTAAAATATAGAGTATTGCCTAATTCCTAGGTTATCGAAATAATAATGCCGCCAATGAGAATTATTCAATACAACTGAGTTTACAGAGTTTTGTGGTGTTTGGATTGGTAACCTGGATAAACCATGAATTGAAACACGGGCTGGCGCTTGAGGACAGTGAAGGTAATTATACAAAAATTACAACAAGTGATTGAGAAGTTTCGAGAAAGTCAGACCTGAAGTCTTAAACATGTGAACATGTTGTTCTTAAATTTAGAAGGGGGCAGTTCCCCATTTGGCGAACGACCAAATGGGGAGCGTAAGCAAACACTGATAAATTAAAAACCAACGCAGTAAAATAAATGCACACAGTTAACTGAGAAAAATATATCTCATACTATATGAACATTGATAACAGAAACGTAACAACAAATGAATGCTTAAATAATTTAATGTTCAATTCATTGGGAATTGATTGTAATGAATTCAAAATTTAACGAATTTCTTAACACGGAATATGCAAAATTATGATTCCGTGCAAACCAAATGATAGAATAATACGAAATTGAATATTCAAAATAAAGTTCAAATTTATAAAAAATAAATTAAATTTGAACAAGATTCAAAACTCTACTTTTCTGACAAGCAGGAACCTTACCCTCTATCTTGCTACATCTTTGCAGAGAAAACTCATCATCGCACGATGCACATTGACCAAATCGTTCGCAGTTGATGAGGACCGCTAGATTAGATTTAATCATAAATCAATTAAAAAAACTGCAAATGAAACAGAAATTGAATAAACGAAATGTTATAGTCCATGAACCTTATAAAAAATACGAAGATTAAACAATATACAATATAGACTTGTTATTTTTTTCGATGAGTAAAAACTGGATGGATATATTGTGCTGCCGAAAGAGTAACACCAGGAAGCCCCATGGCTACTTTGAGAAGAACGCTCAATTCCTCCTTAAATTTGCTTTGCAACGTATCTAACACACGTAACACTAAAAACGCCACACGGCTACTCGGTTTTGCTCCTTCCCATCGTGTTGGAGCTATCTATTTAGACTAGAAAGTCATACAACTACCATATAAAGAGCACTCCGTCCCTCTATTGAGTTTCCACGCGTCCAGCTTCTTCTCAATCTCTTCCCCATTTATATCGGGATTGACTGCACAGAAAAGTCAAAGGTCATACAAGCACATGCACATGAACAGGAGGCCAACCAAACATGTACAAATTTAGCCAATATACAACATACTATAGCGTCATCTATAGTATGTTAGCAAATTACGCCTTTTCAACCCCAAGAGGTGACTTCCTGGTAAGACGTCAGTTGGGTAAACTGAAAGGGAAAACCGAGATTCTCGTTCGTGAATCTAGCAAGAACACCATTTCAGTATATAGACTCTTCCTTTATCTTTCCTGCATTTGAGGTTTAAATAATACTCAAAGCACGGTGAACGGCGCCAGTCATCGGGATTATTTGGTGTCAGAGTTATCATTGGACAGCAACAAAAGTTGAAAAGAGTAAGCACGCAAAATTGTGTTAATGCTTATCACACAATCTTCACTCAACCCATCTTCCTGCGACCGCGAGAGACTGTTGGGACTAATCCTGCAGTACTCTCTTAAAACAACCCCCTCCTGGTGCTCTCCTGGACCGCGAGACAGCGTTGGGGCTTAGCCTACAGTCCTTACTCAAGAAATCTTCCTCCGAAACCCCGATAAATGTTGTGAATGATCATACGTCCCAACGACCAATCCTCCACCCAAAACCGCGTGAAAATATTGATTCATATTGTAAAGACCTCACTCTAGAAATCCCCAAAGACCGGAGAGAGTGTTGAGGCTGATGTCAGAGTCTTCAGTCATGTCATCATCCTCATATAGACAGCGAGAGTGTTTTGGGGATGATCCGACAGTCCTCACTGCCGCTATCTCGCTCTCATACCGCGGAAGAGTATTTGGGTTGATCTAGGCGTCCTCACTCAACTTATCTTCCTACACGACTACAGAAGAGTGCTAGGCTGTTCACACATTCCTCACTCCCTCGTGTACTACAAGAGAGTATTCGAGTTGGTCTAAGCGTCCTCTTTTTACTAATCCCCCCGCAAGGTTCAAGACATCATCTTCAAAGACCGCGAAAGAGTGTTGTGACTGGTCCCACAGTCCTCACATGAGCCATCTTGATCCTTGACCGAAAGAGAGTTTTCGGGCTGATCCCAAAGTCCTTACTAAACCCATCTTCCTCCATGATCGCGATAAAATGTTGGGGCTGATTCTGCAGTTGCTTCTCAAGTCATCCTTCTCTCAGACCTACAGAGAGAGTGTTGGGACTGATCTCAGAGTCCAAACTCAAATCATCCTCCTCCGTGAAACATTCTTAATCTTTTCTCTTGTCTTATACTACTCCTTCTACATTATAATAGCCAGCATCAAATTGTTCCGTGTTTACGTCACCTGTTTCTTTTGAAAAGACCTAAACACATCAGTGAATAAATTACTGCATTACCAAGAGCGTTCATTCTTAGATGCCATGCAATGATGCAGTACGCATCCTGTTGTCTTGGTGACAGACAATGTTGTGGTGGTCATCCTATTTTTCTATTGACAAGCAATGATGTGGTGCCCACCCAACAGTCCTGGCGATGTACAATGATGTGGTGCCCATCTTGCAATAATGGTGACTTACAATGATGTGGTGCCCATCCTGCAAGTCTGGTGACATACAATGATGCTGTACCTATCATGGTACCCTAGTAACATATAGTGATATAGTGCCCATCATGTTGTCCTGGTGACACATAATGATGTAGTGACCATCAAGTTGTCTTGGTGACACATAATGATATGGTGCCCATCATGTTGTCATAATGAGCATACTCATCAATATTAATACACTACCTCGTATGATGATTCACACTGACGACGATTAATAAACACAGCTGATAATCAAGACTCACAAGGGGCTGAAATGGATTGAGGTTACAATGTTATCAATTGCTGAGCATTTAGATCACTCAATTATTATGCTCATCCATTATACATTAGAGTCCAACCCGTAACTGATGCATGAATACCTACGGCTAACAATAAATGGAGCCCACTTCTCATGAATGCACACAGATAACGAGATTTATATACGTTGATTAATGCTAACATGTATTGTGTAAAACCAACTTAAGCATTCCTACAACAAGCTGTTCTGAGCCAACTCAATTACGCCTGCCGTATTCTGATGTTATCCAATTGAACTTAACTGAATCGCATGCAATATCATAACTGTACTTTATAATACTAATAGCAATACATCAGTCAGACATTGAATGGATAACTCAAAAACCAGAAGAAATTTTCTCTTCTACTAGTAGTAAATTATGTTTTGCTTGATCGTAATTCTGCTTGATTAAATTGAATTATGTAATCTACTACTTATCATGAAGTATAAAACACCACCGAGAGTAACCTGTTTATCGGGAAAAGGACACCTGAGCTGCACAACAGTCAAGTCTATATACTTTAGGAGCATATCATACTCAATATGAAAATGTGTTTACGTCGGTAAATTGACATATGATAACCTTCATGAAGTATTTGGTAAAATGTATTCATAACAGTCTTCCAGGGTCTCTCTAAAGTCCCTTTCTCGGTCTAGCATAATGCGTATATAATGTGTTTGTCTTAGTTGTCGTATGACTACGGTATATTAATATTATATCATACTTTTTCAGTGTTATTACTGTCTGATGCAATAGTGGAACGTTTTTATTTAGTCTTCTAGA
>SDVV010029170.1:0-11855 GCA_016164225.1 Gammarus roeselii
CATAGAACTATGTTACACACCATATATTTTTTATTTCGCTCCTACCCTCATCAAGCGAGTATATTCACCTCCAAAACTCTCTGTAGCGATTGGCTAAGATTACTATACATGCCCAGAGTAGAGAGTCTCCCTACATTGCATCATGGCACGAAATGTTTCAATCGAATTAATTTGATTCAATAATCACTCTTCCTGTATTCATTTCTTGCAATACGACACTTCAGGATATACGCCAACACACTTCAAGAGAGAACGCCCTTCAATGCATTCTGTTTACGTCGTCTTCCAAATTTTCTGCTCCGAGCAGAAACGACTCAGCTGCCTAAGCCTGAAGTGATCCTCAGAAGATGGGGTGATTTATCTTCATTCAATTCTGATTGTCTTAGAAGCGAATCCCGAGCACAGATCTTCTATCATGCAAGATGTCTTCAATTTAATCCTCCAGATCAATTGGAACACAAACAACAACGAACGCGTCATTTCAAACAGGGATTACAAGCCTTGCATTGCTTCGGTGTAATAACGCGCAGGACTCTGGCACTCGATTAAATATGCTATGTAATCATATCGCAGCCAGCGCGGGGGGGGGGTTGAATAATCTTGTGACTAACCACATTTCACCAAGATTTTGTTAGATGCTAGGGAAGGGGAATTTGATTAAATACACTGCAAATACATTTAGATGCTGTGACCTTTCCTGATCAGGTCATATATAAATTAATAGATCGCGTACAGTCGCCTTCACAAGCTCTGCATGGCAGGTGACGACACTCTCATGACTGGCGCGTTCCTGGATGACAACTTCATGTTGTTGGTCTCAGACTCTCCCTTACGCGTGAGCGTATTGTAGGTCACCCGCAAGTTCGTATTGTAGGTCACAGACTCCCCCTTACGCAAGTTCGTGTTGTAGGTAATAGACTCCCCCTCATGCATGTTTGACGAACAAGACGTCGAAGCTCTTTCGTTCAAAGATGCCAGAGTAGGATTTTAAACCATCTTTATCTCATTAGGTGTTTCCTTATGTGTATTGAGGTGACCATGTTCTATTCGATGATGTGCTGAGTATGAACGTGTGATATGATTGTTCCTCATATTCTACTCATGGTATTATATTATCTAAAGTATTAAGGGGATTTGAATTTGTTAGGACGAGTAATTATTCCATTAGTAGGTCAATAAGAGGCGGTTTTTCCTTCCAGTTAGTTAATTTTTTTATAATAACGCTGTGCTATGTTAATAAAGTACAATGTATCCTAAGCATTATATACACTAATTCTGGGTTTTACCAGTATATTGTTAAGTAGCATGTTTGATTTTAGGGGATGAGGAAATCAAACGCGAAGATGATGTATAAAAGCCAAAACGTTGTATTAAAAACGTCTCGAAGACCAGCTCTATCATCAGTTTGGTCTAACATAGAACATTCATGTAACTCAGAAGAACGTAAACCATTGCTCTAAGGAACGCATCAAAGAACCTACCTACTCAATTGCCTATGATCATCCTATCGGAATGAACAAAATACCTATCAACTACCAATTGGAAGCATGAATGAACTTTTTGTGTTATTCAGATTATGTTTGAGATTTTACATGAACAGGGACTCGAGAACTTTAAGATCAGTTTCTCATGAAGTGGAAGCCAGAATATCAAAGTACTGCTCGCAGCCCCGAACATCACACGACTCCGCATGAATGTGAACCACAGAATGGGGAGGTTACGTGTGGTAATGCCAACATTCGCAAAGGTGCAACCTGCGTAACGTCCCGTCTGCCGTCGTGGTCCCTGGTTCGGTTTGTCAATGTGCTCTAATATAGGAATAGCCGGAAGATATCGTGCATCGCTTTAGGGAGCAGCGGCAAAGAAGTCCCTGTATGGCGTAGAGTCAGCTGGAAGTCATCAGTTAGAAGACCAGCGATTATGGTGTAAATATTATTATGAATGTCCGTGACTGTTTTGTCTTCATTGCGAGCAGCGATTACATTGAAATTCATATCCAATTTGAATTCACGAAACATATTCTCTGGCTTATGATGCAGCGGTATTTTCGTTGATACCCAACCCTTCGATCGCTCTTAGATCACAGGCCCGGCCAGAAGCAGTCTACGTTATTTTAACCCGAACTAAGTTCTCCTTTCTCGCTGGCGCTCATTCCTCACCTCAGAGAGGCAGTGCTATTCCTGCCTAAGCCAATACTCCTTCCTAATGACCCTTATCTCTCACCAGAAAGGCAGTGCGGGCTGCAATTGTGCTGCTGCCGCTGCTCGGCATCACCAACAGCCTGCAGATGGTGGCATCGCCACTTGGAGGCGAGGTGGCAGTTTTCGCAGCTTGGAGCTTTGTGAGCAGCTTCCTAACTTCCTTCCAAGGCTTTTTTGTGGCTCTCATCTACTGTTTCTTGAATCAGGAGGTAAGTAGGTTCGTCATCTCTTTCCTAAGCTTTATTGTGGCTCTCATTTTTTACTTCGTAACCAAAGAGGTGAGATTCTTCAAGGCCCTCCAGAATTTCTTTATGACCTTCATCTACTGCTATCTGAAATAAGAGGTAAGAAGCTTCCTCACATCCTTCCAGGGCCGGCCTCTATGTTTCCCTTACCTTCTGCTTCCTGATGCAAGAGGGAAATAGCTTCCTCACCTCCTATCTTGGCTTTGTTGTGACACTTCTATACTGCATTCTGAACCAGGAGAACAGCCACTGCCACATCTTCCTCTCAGGTTTCTTCAGGACACTCATCTAATGCGTGCTGAGCCAGGAATTAAGTAGATTCCTCGCCTCGTTTCAGGGCGTCTTTGTGATCCTCATCAAATGTTTGCTGAACCTGGAGGCGAGTAGCTTCCTCACTTCCTTAGAGGGCGTCATTGTGGCTTGTATCTGTCGCTCTCTGGACCAAGAAGTAATAGGATTTCCGATCTCCTTTCATCGACGCTTTCATTGCTCAAATCCTTTACTTCCATGTCTGCATTTATCGAGATTTTATTTCTAAATTGTGTCCTGAGGTTAGGGAAGATTCTATGCAATATCATCGTAGAATTAACGTCGATACATCAATCCCATGCAAAGTAATGTCATCCCAGTGCCGTATAAATTGGTATATCCGGATAGTAGATGAATCTCTGTTCTGAATTATCTGTTAATAACTGAGAGTTTTTAAGGTTCACGGCTGAAACACTATTTGAAACGGCGACCAATTCTATATTTCGAAAGCCATGCACGTATAATATTTACTATGTGGTTCATTTTCCGTTATTCATATGATTTTTCTCGAATAACGTTTCCATGTGAACGGATTACCATAAATGTATGGTCGAACGTAATATAAGAGCTACTGAGGATTCCGACACATTTGAATCGTGATTCCTTTTAAGACTTATTTCAGTACAGATAACTGAATTTCAAGTTATTTTTAAATTTTAAAACATGAAAAAAATAATAGTCAATCATTAAATCAATATTAATGTTTACTTAAATTAATCGTCAAATTAAACTGAAAGAGAAAACACTTAAACGTCTGATCGGACAATCTGCCACTCACTCTCCAACGACTTCTCTCCAACATTTTGCAACTGATGATCCATTGATAATCCCTCGCCAGGATTATCGATGGATCATCATTGATAGCTCGTAAACTAGAGATGTTTGTACGCACAAAGCATGGACTTGGATCCTACTTTACTACATCATGATGGCACTGGATTGCACACGGTACATCGGTTAGTTCAGAGGCGAATTTTATCTCATTTCCAGTACCGTCAATGAGGGGATATCGTCAATACAATCGTGGGTCGTTTCTCAGAATTTTCGCTGATGTTCTTCAATTTATTTGGGAGATTGTTCTTGAAAATCATTGAATGTGACTGCGATAATGGCGGACTGGGTAATCCAGTTTGATGAAGAAATGGTGTTACTTCTAATTGTGGTCTTCGCTATTGGTGGCGTCAAATGAATATCAAACCAAAAGATCTGCCGATTCAAGTTCTCTTCTTGAGCACTTTCATTGGTGCCCCGACGAAATATGAAATATAAATAGGTTTCCGTCTTCTCGAATGTTTCTACACCTTTCGGCGATACCATCTTGAACAGAAATGTGTGAGAAGATTTTCGGCTCCTCTTGTTGCTCTCCTGTAGCGCTCACATAGCCCATCACGAACGCTCCTGAGAGAACACCAGAATAGGATGTCGCTGTCCTGCATGTGGAAAAGCTCTACCTCAGACATGGTACACTTGTGCTCTTAAACTGAACCTAGAAAGCCACTATATTTACAATCGATCTTCTCTTAATCAATGTTCTGATCCTTTCACATGTTAACTAGTGCTCGACCTCACAGAAAAAGTGTACGAAACGCTGCTCTGCGGTATTCAACACTGCTTGCACTTCAAGACAAAGGTGACTCACGCTGAAAATTTTAGGAAGAGTGATCACATGACGCCTCTGCTAGAAAAAAAAAAAACAGTTTGCTTATAATTCCTGAACTAGTAGAGCTTTAGTAAACGACACGAATTTTAAAATCCCGATTTGGCTGTCCAGTTCGCACGGTATCGTGTTCTTAAATTTTTGAGAAGCCTACCGTTGATCCACACAGAATGGAAGTGGTATTGACACCGATATCATAAAAAAACACAGACTGGGGCAAACCGTCTTCCCTCACAGGACTTTTTTTTCAATTCAATGCCGACATTCTACATTCCACCAGCACATTTCCCTTCAGGAGAAAATATCCCACGCTACTAATAGCCGTCGCATGGTATGCTCGAGATCGAGAATTCTCATTTGTTCCATAAAACTTGAAAACTCAATGGGTAACCAAAATACCTTATCCCTTGATTTAAAATGTTTTCCAGGTTTAATGGATACTTAATGAAATATTCGATAACCATGGGACATTTTGTCAGCGGGTAATTTTTATTTATTCGAATTTTAATGCTTACACCCACAGTAAAATGACCACAAATGAAATATTTGAAAATTCACGACTGCATCCACAGTGAATGAAGTTGTTATTTTATTCCAGCACTGCAAAGTAATTGTGCTGGCGTAAGCTTTTCTGCCTACCACCACTTTGGTCTCAAAGGGAATCAGCGCACGGACATGAGTAGTCTCAGATTAAGACGTTTATATGCTGTTGGTTCGCTTCGGCTGCACTGCAGCGATCCTCTCCGCGTACTCACGTTTTGTCAGGTGCTACAGAGTACGTGTCCAGTGATACAATTTTGCTATTCTTAAAAATGACTGCTTCAAACTCATTTCCGGTGTTAATGTCAATCAATAATGATCAGGAATGAGTCATTTTGCGGCTTTTGTATCCGAACTGACACAAATAGGCCTAATTCGGGCCTAAATTTCCATTATCAACAGGTGACGGTCCCTTCTAGCCGACCTTCAGGTCCTATCGCTAACCAGGGTGCCTCCAAGACGTGGCTAATTGATCTGTTCGTGTATGCATATGAGGATTTTCATTTACATGACAAATAGATCACTAACGCTTTCCATCATCTTATCGTGTCATGCATACTGTATTCTCTCCCTCTTACTTTCAATTATAGGCTTTCCATGTGCTACGTACACTTTCCTCACCTCATTTTCTTCCCTCACAAGGTCCGCAGTACTCTCGGCAAGTTCCTCAACAACTTCTACCATGTTCGTAGGTTGCCGAGGGCTTCCAGAAGCTACTCGATGTCCACGCACATCATGAGGTAAGTTGTTCAAGTTACCTGCAAATTACATTATTTACTCTAATAATCTTCTTTAGCTTCATTCCATCCTTTCTCGACGTGCAGGTTGCCATTATCGAACAGATTGTGAACAGAGCATTTTATAACAAGGTACCTTAATTATAGTGTCAGATGTGATGCTATACAATGACGTTTTCCTTCCGCATACTTCCAAATGATAAAAAAATAGTAGTAATGAAATAGTAATTCAAAAATGCTATATACTCCAACCAACATTGGGATACAAATTATGTCCTCATGTACGAAAGGTCAAGTTTTTCGAACCGGATATTTCCCAGCAATATTTCTACAAGCTTACTCGCTATCTTTCTGAACCTGTCTTTACAGGTCGTTTCATGTTTTGAGCGTCCTTTGATTTCGGGACAAAATTGCCTCTGAGACCGGGATTTCATGAAACCTTGCAATGTTCTATTTTGTAAAAAAACATCACATAACATGATTTCGGGTGTATAATATGAGGTTTGGGTGCACGTATTGTAAAATATCATCAAGCTTTGAATATAACTACTAGCCTCAATGTCTAACAAATAAACACAACATATTCGCATAACAAATAACCAAATTGGAAGTATATTTACTAGACAAAACAGCCAAAAAGACATCATAACCAAACGCTTACCAGTAAAAATAATAACATAGGTATATGTATAGACAATACATTTTCAATAACTTGTAAGGTCAAACGGCACTTTGATCCATTGACAGGATATTGGGCCTCCAAATGCACTTGTATTATGATTTTTTAGGAACACAGCAGTCACGTAAGAGTTTCTATGAGTCGTGTTTTCAACTTCAAAACAAATGAGGTGATAATTGATTGAAGTAATTGAAGTTATGCTTTGAAGTTGTATGAGCGGTACAGGACGTTCCGCATTGAAGCATTATTTTGAATTATAAAGAGCGGTCTACTAGACGCTCCGCAATAAAGTAATAATTTAAAGTATAAGGAGCGGTCTACAAGACGTTCCGCAATAAAGTAATATTTTGAAGTATAAAGAGTGATCTACAAGACACTCCGCAATAAAGAAATATTTTGAAGTATAAAGACGGTCTACAAGACGCTCCGCAATAAAGTAATATTTTGATACATAAAGAGCGGTCTACATGACGCTCCGCAATAAAGTAATACTTTGATGTATAAAGAGCGGTCTACAAGACGTTCCGCAATAAAATAATTTTTTGAAGTATAAAGAGCGGTCTACAAGACGTTCCGCAATAAAGTAATATTTTGAAGTATAAAGAGTGATCTACAAGGCGCTCCGCAATAAAGTAATATTTTAAATTATAAAGAGCGGTCTACAAGACGCGCCGCAATAAAGTAATATTTTGAAGTATAAAGAGCGGTCTACAAGACGCTCCTCAATAAAATAATATTTTGAATTATAAAGAGCGGTCTACTAGACGATCCGCAATAAAGTAATACTTTGAAGTATGAAGACGGTCTACAAGACGCTCCGCAATAAAGTAATATTTTGAAGTATAAAAAGCGGTCTACAGGACGCTCCGCAATAAAGAAATATTTTGAAGTATAAAGAGCGGTCTACATGACGTTCTGCAATAAAGTAATATTTTGATGTATAAAGAGCGGTCTACAAGACGCTCCGCAATAAAGTAATATTTTGAAGTATATAGAGCGGTCTACAAGACGCTCCGCAATAAAGTAATAGTTTGAAGTATAAAGAGCGGTCTACATGACGTTCCGCAATAAAGTAATATTTTGATATATAAAGAGCGGTCTACAAGACGCTCCGCAATAAAGTAATATTTTGAAGTATAAAGAGCGGTCTACAAGACGCTCCGCAATAAAGTAATATTTTGAAGTATAAGAAGCGGTCTACAAGACGTTCCGCAATAAAGTAATATTTTGAAGTATAAAGAGTGATCTACAAGACGCTCCGCAATAAAGTAATATTTTGAAGTATGAAGACGGTCTACAAGACGCTCCGCAATAAAGTAATATTTTGATATATAAAGAGCGGTCTACATGACGCTCCGCAATAAAGTAATACTTTGATGTAAAAAGAGCGGTCTACAAGACGTTCCGCAATAAAGTAATATTTTGAAGTATAAAGAGCGGTCTACAAGACGTTCCGCAATAAAGTAATATTTTGAAGTATAAAGAGTGATCTACAAGACGCTCCGCAATAAAGTAATATTTTGAATTATAAAGACCGGTCTACAAGACGCGCCGCAATAAAGTAATATTTTGAATTATAAAGAGCGGTCTACAAGACGCTCCTCAATAAAATAATATTTTGAATTATAAAGAGCGGTCTACTAGACGATCCGCAATAAAGTAATACTTTGAAGTATAAAGACGGTCTATAAGACGCTCCGCAATAAAGTAATATTTTGAAGTATAAAAAGCGGTCTACAGGACGATCCGCAATAAAGTAATATTTTGAAGTATAAAGAGCGGTCTACATGACGTTCTAAAATAAAGTAATATTTTGATACATAAAGAGCGGTGTACAAGACGCTCCACAATAAAGTAATATTTTGAAGTATAAAGAGCGGTCTACAAGACGCTCCTCAATGAAGTAATATTTTGGAGTATAAAAAGCGGTCTGCAAGACGCTCCGCAATAAAGTAATATTTTGAAGTATAAAGAGCGGTCTACATGACGTTCCGCAATAAAGTAATATTTTGATATATAAAGAGCGGTCTACAAGACGCTCCGCAATAAAGTAATATTTTGAAGTATAAAGAGCGGTCTACAAAACGCTCCGCAATAAAGTAATATTTTGAGGTATGAAGAGCGGTCTACAAGACGTTCCGCAGTAAAGTAATATTTGATGTAACAAAGAGCGGTCTACAAGACGTTCCGTAATAAAGTAATATTTTGAAGTATAAAGAGCGGTCTACAGGACGTTCCGCAATAAAGTAATATTTTGAAGTATAAAGAGTGATCTACGAGACGCTCCGTAATAAAGTAATATTTTGAATTATAAAGAGCGGTCTACAAGACGCTCCGCAATAAAGTAATATTTTGAAGTATAAAGAGCGGTCTACACGACGCTCCTCAATAAAGTCATATTTTGAATTCTAAAGAGCGGTCTACAAGACGATCCGCAATAAAGTAATATTTTAATATATAAAGAGCGGTCTACAAGACGCTCCGCAATAAAGTAATATTTTGAAGTATAAAGAGCGGTCTACAAGACGCTCCGCAATAAAGTAATATTTTGAAGTATAAAGAGCGGTCTACAAGACGTTCCGCAGTAAAGTAATATTTGATGTAACAAAGAGCGGTCTACAATCGCTCCGCAATAAAGTAATATTTTGAAGTATAAAAAGCGGTCTACAAGACGCTCCGCTATAAAGTAATATTTTGAAGAAGTATAAAGAGCGGTCTACAAGATGCTCCGTAATAACGTAATATTTTGAAGAAGTATAAAAAGCGGTCTACAAGACGCTCTGCAATAAAGTAATATTTTTAAGTATAAAGAGAGGTTTAAAAGACGCTCCACTGAGATTATTCCAATGACCCTTACCACTCCCTCTTCCACCAACATTGAGGTCATTCCAATGACCCTTACCACTCCCTCTTCCACCAATATTGAGGTCATTCCAATTACCTATACCACTCCCTCTTCCACCAACATTGAGGTCATTCCAATGAACCTTACCATCCCTCATCCACCAACTTTGAGGTCATTCCAAAGACCCTTACCACTCCCTCTTACACCAACATTGAGGTCATTCCAATGACCCTTACCACTCCCTCTTCCACCAACATTGAGGTCATTCCAATGACCCTTACCTATCTACAATGAGGTCAGTTTTACCACACTCACCTCTGGTTCGGTAGTTACTTCTGTGAGCCGAAACTCATGACCATTACCTTTGCCTCTGTCCTCCCAATAAGAATCCCATCCTCATGACCATTACCTCACTCATCCCCCCTCCCCCACCAGTAAGACAATTTCCATGACCTTCCCTGTAGTGAGGCCATTCCAATGACCCTCGCATTAGCTCCCGTCCTCCCATAAGTGAGGCCATTCCAATGACCCTCACCTCTGACATGTCCTTCACACAGTGAGGCTATTGCTATACCCTTATCTTTGCCTTGTCCTTCCACCTGTGAGGCTATTGCCATTACCTTCATCTCTGCCTTGCCCTCCCCACAGTGAGATTGTTGCCATTACCGTCACCTCTGCATTGTCCTTCCTACAGTGAGGCTATTGCCATTACCTCACCTCTGCCCTCTTCCTCCCTACAGTGAGGCTATTACCATTACCCTCACCTCTGCCCTCTTCCTCCCTACAGTGAGGCTATTACCATTACCCTCACCTCTACCCTCTTCCTCCCTACAGTGAGGCAATGCCCATGACGCTTAACAGGTTCGCCAGTGTCCCTCCCGTCGCCATAATCTGTGCGGCCCCTCCTCCGGGCCAAGACGTCCCGTCGGGCCGCGGGGCCACCGGGCATCAGGTTGAGACTGAAGGCTCAACGATGCCCTTCACAACGCGGGTCGCGCTCGGACAGATAGATTGTGACGTGACAATCAACAAAGAGACGTCACATCAAGGGCCTAATAACGTGTCAAGCGATGCCAGTGGTCACGTCGAGCACAACATCACCGTTAATCATAACGTCATCGTCAATCACGGGAGCATCGTCAACCACGGAACTCTAATCAACCACAGCCACCACAATTCTAGTGTCAGCGGTTCCCTAGTGGCAGGAGATGAGGTAACTAGAGTCAGTACTCCGCTGTTGGGTGAACCCGCCAGAGTTTCTAGTGTCTGCGGCTCCCTAGTGGCGGAAGATGAGGTAACTAGTGTCAGTGCTCCGCTGCTGGGTGAACCCGCCAGAGTGGACATTGACCAATCTCCTACCATCGTCAATGTCAACTGCAGGGACGTCCTGTCGTGAACGGCAAGGACTGCTTTCAGGATGGCGCAAGTGGGTGGCCCCCTGCCTGCAACAACGATAACATGCGCATATGATAAACTATAACAGGTATCATCACTGATTTATTCTCAAATGTCAAATCACTGAAAATCGAAAGGCTGTGCATTCCGCGTGTGGATTTGTTCGAAGGCATTATTCTGCAATGCTATGTTAGATTGAAGAAAACGTTATGGTAATCATTATGTTCTGTTAGTACATTACAGATACAGCGCAAGCACGAATCCTCCAGAGAGGAGGCTGGCTGACGGCCAGGCGCACCTCACACTCCTATCAGGAACTCACGTGTATCCAAACAAAGACCATTAGTGCTAAAAGGTCTAGCTAGGACACTGCAACACACAAATCGGGTCAGGAGTGAGGTCCAAAATTAGTGTCAGTAGTAACTGCGTCATAACTGCCGGATCTTCCCTCAATCCCCGTCCATCCCGTTTCTCAACGAGACGCTTGCCCACTGCACGCTGAATCGCTACTTTTACACTGATGTCTATTCTCCCCAATGCCTGCTTCCATCCATCCATCCAACTTCGGTCAGCCTCTAGGCCTTCGTCCACTCACCTATGCTGTCATCACCTTTTATACCAATCTCAAATCATCCATCGGGCACCATGTATCCGCACCACATTAGAACACCTGAATCTACTTTATCATCTAACTTCCGATCAATCATATTCTCATTCGATCAACGCATTGTTGATCCTATATTTCAGTGTTATTTCGGCAATATCTTTCCGAAACGTCATTGTGAAGACATTCAACCTTCTTCTCTCTTCCACACATACGCACAGCACTGTCGGGAAAACTACGATCAGGTACAACACACTTTTTGCTAAATATCCAACGTCCTACATCTCATTACACTCTTCAGTGTACTCAACCCTCTTCACCTTTCCGTCACTTGAAATTACATCGCAGTTTCCACTAGATCAGTCTTCTCCACATTAGTCAGTTATTCCAACACTGAACTTCCTTTACCAACTCTCGAATTAGCCGGACACTGATTCTGCTAGCGTCATTCCTCAAACATTCATCGCCTTAGTTTTACCTACCGTACATTACCTCGCAGCTTCCCCTCCCACATACTCTACCAAACTCCGATCCGCGCTTACACAACTTTTCCTCCGAATCTACCACCAGGCCGTATCATCCGCAAACAGAAGCTGACTCATCTGCCAATTTTGTTCATTTGCTCCTAACAACTCTAAGCCTC
>SDVV010029171.1:0-11855 GCA_016164225.1 Gammarus roeselii
CCTTCCCGGTCTCTCCCTTTCTCACCCTCTTCACCTCTTTCCAGAACATCTTTTTGTTCTCCTCAAAATTCTGGCTCAACCGTCTGCCCCACCTGGCATCAGCGTCCCTTTTGTCTCTCCTCACCCCCCGCTTTATCTCTTTTCTCCTCTCTTTGTACCTTTCACAAGCCACCTCCGACTTCACCTGCAACCATTCCTCAAACGCACATCTTTTCCGAGCCACCGCCAGTTTGACCTCCTCGTTCCACCACTCGCAGCCTTTCACTCATGCTTATCTTATATTCTTTTGGAGATGGGGTTAGCAATTGAGAGTGGTTTACCAGAAACGCAGATTACTTTCCAATCAAGACAAAATTAGATTTAGGGATCCCTGACCAGGAAGCTTCTGACACGAGTCGTTGCTGCTTCTCAAGAGGGCGTGAAGTTTGTCTATACCCCTTATTACGTAAAAACCGTCCATTTTGCAAGTTAGATCAGACTTGATTCGTACGACCCACTCCTCCAGGTTTCCGGCTCGAGTCCCTGCGGGCTTCTTCGCAGGGCATGATGATCACTTACTAAAATTTTGTTGTCCAATTGTAGCACATATGAACTCCTCTGCATACAGGAATAATGTTCTAAAAAATATAATTGATTGATTCAAAGATCAACTGCCCGTTTCAACTGCCTATGTTCTTCTATTTGTTTCATTTAGCCTTTATTTTAAACCGATTAGCTTTTCTGGTAGGCGAGGTCGGTGAGTTGGTTTTCAATGTTGCCAGGGTATGCATGCAAGTTTGATCGGCCGCCGTCAATGCGTTGCACTCCACCAGTAAGTGATTTTCCCTGTTTCCCTTAATAGCACAATGAACATTGGGGTGCCGTCAGTCCCACATCTACGTTCATTTAAAGGTTGTGAGTTATCCATGTGTATCCCGTACACTCCTTGACTGTTTGGGAGTTGATAATCGGGAACCAATATCGTTAGTGTATGATGATAAATTGTTCTTGATGGATGGGCGCCAGTTTGGCAAGGGAATCTGCTAACTCATTTCCCCTTATTCCCGCGTGTCCCGGGATCCAGCAGAGTACGATCGCTTGGCTTGCCTCGTACTTTCTAAAAAGGTCGTATGAAATTAACGTCGAAGAGTGGGGTGTGCACACTGCAGTGTTTTGAGGCGAGTGGGGGCACTTAAGTCTGAGAATATGACGCATATGGGGAGATGATTTGTTTTCATGATAGAGATGGCTAGTTCGATTGCGTACGGCTCTGCAGAGAAAACTGAGGCGTCATGTGAGAGGGTAACCAAACGTGAGGTTTCCCCGCATACAGCGGCAGCTCCCACTCAGGCAACGATTTTGGAGCAGTCAGTGTTGACGAGGAGGAAATCTGGGTATTGCCCATCGAACAACCTGAAATGGTTTCAGCGGTATATCTGAGAGTAGTCGTTTTCGTAGAGTATATTTTTTTTAAGACAAGGGGGACTGGCGGTGGATTGATCATCCAAGCAGGGTAACGATTAGACAAACTCGATTGGAGAATGAAGGATTGATAGCCTAGTGAGCGTTAGCTACTGAGGTCATTAAGTTGTTCACGCGTAGGGAGAATAATTATTGCGGGCACATATTTCTTTTTGCTGCAACGAGTGGGGATGTTGATGATAAGGATGAGGGCCGGGTTGTTCATTAGGCTCCTCGTTTTGAAATAGTATCGAAGCAAGAGCTTGTTTTGCCGGAGGGAAAGTCAAAGCTCATTAGCCAGCACCTTCAGGGATTTGATTGGAGTGGGAAAGAACGCGTCGGTTGTGATGCGTAAAGCGTTGTTGTGATGCTAGAGAGGGGTTAGAGATTTGTTTTAGCTGATTAAGTGTGAACGACAGCCTCGTAATCAAGGAATAAGTGGATTTTTGGTCTATACAGCATCAGGCCGGTGTCCTGATTAGCACCTATTTCAAGGAGGTAGCCGAGATGATAAATCCGTCTACCCGGACAGCAAGTCGTCAGGACTTTGATGTAAGATCGCCACGTCAGTTTAGGGTCCCAAGCGAGGCCGAAAAAACTGGGTGATTTTTTTTTTGTTTCAAATTTTATGGTATGTTCTTATTTTGAACATTACATGTTTACATAGTAAATCTAAACTAGGTAAAATGACCATCTTAGAACTTGTAACCAAGTATTTGGAGCTGTGTGCGAGCGGTAGTGAGCCATTATACTTTCATAACTGGACATACAAACACGACTATTCCCTAAACATGTCATGACAGGAGAGCTATACGGGTAAGTTTCAATGTACCCATATAGCACTGTATCCTGTTGACATAAGGTGTTGTGATTTGACAATGGGATATTTTATATAACAATTAGTTAAAAGGGGAATTGCTGATTCAGCAGTACAGCCTAATTTATTGGGTAGCAAAGAATGCGACGTTATGAATGGGACTATGCGCGAGACAGAGAGTCACTGACAACTAAAAAAAACAGAGAAAGTTTCATTATTACAATGTAAAATCAACTTTAAAAGTTTTTTTCGTACACGAGTAGTGTGTTATTCTCCTGGAACATTAAGCTCCTAACGTGTCACTACGGTAGGTTTAAGGTGCACAATAAGTATGCATTTATCCTAATGAGATCAGGTGTTGCTATTTGACCTTGTAATCTTTTGCATTGTAGTAAGTATGAATTATATTGTTCAAACCCACAGCCCAATTAATTGAAAAGCAATGTGTGTGACGGTATGATTGGGTCTATGTGAGTTAGAAAACCAATGGCATAACAAACAGGAAATAAATATATTTTTATTTCATGCATTCCAACATAAACCGGTGTGAGTTTTTTTTTGTGGCACGGTAGCAGAGTGCATACTCATACACGGAAAAACATATATAAATAGATTACGTATAAACAGTACATAAACATGCACAAATACACGTAGAATGCCTATAGTACAATATAATACATAAATATGCACAATCAGTCTGGAGTGCGTGTAATGATAGGCGGGACCTTCAGGTCGGATTGGGTGACAATACAGAGTCCATCACTGCGTGTAGGCAGTCTTTTTTCCTATCATCCTCCAAGTACAATTGTCAAGGGGTTTTGGTGTGTGAATGAGCCTATGCGAGTCGGAGAGCTCATATGCAGATGGAATATTATTATTGTACCGTCATAAGTCTATACATAGATATAGACACGTTTAAGATGCATATGAGGATCGATATACAAATATAAAGTACATTTGATAATGGGTAAGCAAATTTAAAAGACATATGATGATACGAGTGGGTGAGCTTGTGACTAACCGGTAGCGAACATCTCACTTTTAGCTGAGCATTAGTATCATCTTTTCCGGAACATGGCGAAAAACCGGAGAAATAGCCAGGTATATTTAGGTTACATAAAAAATAGACGGTCCATCCTGTTGACTCGTAGCATTGCGATCCGTCATTATGTTTATATGAAGTATTTGGTTGATTATCGGTCTGATACGTTGGGAAAACAAAGGTTGTCTGGTTATGAGTGGGTGTGAGTTACAAGGTCTCTGCCATACATGCTTGTGTGATCCGGGCAGGGCATATTTAAAGCGACGCTGAGCGAGGAGATCCCTGTCATAATACGTGACGTTAAATTACACGCTCTGCGGAAATACGAAAGTAGTGATAATAAGTCTCATTCTATCTTTCACTATCGTGGTTGATGCGAGTTGATGCTCTGAGCGAGCTGGAAAATATAGTTTTACGTTACAAGTTTCGTGTTAATCGTCATCCATTGTTTGACTCTGCCTGACCTTGCCTGCGGGCAAGCAATAGATTGATACATTTCTGCTTGAAAAAAGATACGGTTGCGCATTTCCGAATGTCAGCTGGTAGCTTGTTGGAACTCTTCAGACCAGAAAAAGCGAAAGCATTTGCCCCAATCTCTGTTTTTCTGAACTCGGTGTCAATGTTATTTTCATTCCGTATTGATCGTTGATGGGCCGTTTTTGAAGTTGTCAACACAACAACCGTTTGAACAGGAAAGCTTGTTGTGAACTTTAAAAACTCGTATGGCTTTGCTCAGCCACCCGAGTTTTTTTAAAACTGGTGTCACGTGATCGCTCTTTCTAAAAATCCCATCGTGAGCTACTTTTGAGGTGAAATTTATGCTACGTTGAATGTCTGAGAGTAATGTTCTCGTGCACTTTCACCAAATGAGAGGGCAGTAGTTCAAATGTGAAAAATTCGATCATTAACTACGAGAAGTCTGACTTGAAGTCGAGATGTTCCTCGTTCGACTGAGCAACATGAGTGTACCATTCAGTTTGGATCAGAGCTTATAAAAACGATGCTCAAAGGTCATATTGGGATAAAGCTCCCCTCTCAGACTTCTGACTTTGTTGTCAAGAGGCATTTTTGCACCCATACAATCAACATCAAAATTTTCTGGAACTCTCCTTGTATTTGCTTTGGATCCCATGATAATGCCCTGTGTTTTACTGATATTAACTTTAGGCCCATTTGAGGAAAACCAGTCATTTATGTGGGTCAGCGCTGTTTGTGCATCCTTCTTCAGCGTTTCGAATTCTTTTGCTGGTCTAACGAACAACAATTGAACATCTTCTTCGAATAATGTGATTCTGTCGTTAACGAGATGGTTTCCACAGTTCATGTCATTGTTAACAGAAAGAGAAGAACCGAAATTGACCGGTCTTGGAGAAGAGGTGATCTTTCCCTTTAACACGACAGACTGGGACCGATGCCTCGGATAGCATTCAAACCAGGGTGTTTGGATTTTAAATTGTAGCAGTTTTTTTCAGCAAAATTTACACCGCCAAAAGCTTTTGAGAGGTCCAGCAACACGGGTAATGATAGACTGTTTTCGTCTATAGCTTTGTATACGAGCTCGGAGATTTTCAGTAGCGCGTGCGCGTCTTCAGTAAAGGTCATCCGTCTGTATGCATCCTTGACGGTCATTGATCCTGTTTGCCTCTTTTAGGTAGTCAAGGTGTTGACGTGCAATGATCTTTCCCAAGATTTTTGAAGTTACTGGTGGGACGCGTTTGGATCTGAGATTTGAAGGGTCGTTTACCTCCCCCTTTTTTATGGATAGCTTTGATTAGTGCTTGTTTCCAATTTTGAGGGAAGGTATTTGTTGTAATGGATGTGTTGATGAGCAGCTGGAGATGTGGCAGAATAATTTCTATCCCGTCCTTGAAGTACTGTAATGCTTTTCCATTGTTCCCAGGAGAAGTTATCTTTTTGAGCATATAAACGGTCGTAATAATTTCCAATCTTGTTCATGGTGGATGAGTCGTTATGAGATGGAACTGTGAACCGAGTTGGCTTATGCATTACCGGGGTTTCGTGAACTACCGAGGAAATTTTGTAGTGTCAGTTTATAACCTCTTTGTATGTGGGTTTTTCCAACGGTGGCAAAAAACTCATTGAATGATTCTGCTATTTTTACAGGGTTTTCATAATTTGAAGACTTTTTGGTTTCGCGTGAGACACAAAGTTTCCTAGGTTGTTCCAAGTTTGCTTCGGATTGATGTTTGCTTTTTCCAATTCAGCAAGGTGAGCATCCCTCTTTGCTTTGCCAATTATATTTTTTACTTATTTCCTCATCGGTCGGCAAACTACTTGCAAGACTTTAAAACACCCGATTCATCGGTCAAATCCGTGCTATATGAGTCAGTGTAATTTTTTCAGCATTTTTGTTGGCTTGACCTTTCAGAAGCTTTTGAAAATGATTTATGTTTTGTATTTCCTGATTGAGCTCTGGAGTCATCCAGCTGACTGGAGAGCGTGTTAGTTTATTTGTGATTATTGGTGCTACTGTGTCGAGAGCCGCTGAGAACGTGTTTGTAATAATAATCGATTGAATATTCATATCGTCCGATTACGCATGTCATTGAGCAATGGTACTCTGTTCCACAACTCTTGCTTCAGTGAGTCTAGTGAGTAGTTTACTCTTGTTCGATACGTCCGGAGGACATGTTTCCGTTTTTCTTTACGTTCATTGATCAGGCAGCTTATTTCTTTGTGGTCGGCAAGAGACTCACAGACGTTGGTGTTCAGAACAGACGATTGATTGTTCGTGATTATCAGATCGAGCAACGAGCTACTTTCTTTTGTGATTCTAGTTGGCTTCTCAATGAGCTGTTCTAGTCTTAGTCTTTTAATTATTGAGCCCAATTTATTTGGCTTCAATTGATTGTTGTTGAAATCTCCTTAGACGAATATGTTTTTTTCAAATCAGCTGCTGCCTTAAGATTGGATTCTATGTAATTTAATGACTGACTGCTGGCTTTAATTGGCCTGTAAATGGCTCCGACAATAAAGGATTTGTTTTTTCTTACATGAACGGTAATCCAAACATCGTCAACTCCGTCTCCGTTTCCAATCGTTTTCCATGTCCTGGTTATGTACGTATTTTTAGCGTACGTGCACGCTCCGCCTCCCCTCTTACCTCGGTCATTTCTGAACAATTTGAACCCATCTATCTGAATAAAGTTGCTATCCATGTTTGGTACCAGTCATGTCTCAGAGAGACAGAGTATAGCAACATCTTCATCAGTCAACATTAGTTTGACATGGTCTATCTTAGACAAAAGACTTCTATCATTTACGATTTTTATTCGTCTGTGGTCTTAGTCTTTTATCCGGGGCTTGCTAATTCGTCGTCCGCTTCACGGAGGGCACGGGTGCCGTCTAGGCACATGTGCTCGAGCGCCCTACGGTGACCATTGCTGCGATCTATGGTACTTTTGTCGATGACCGCATTGCTGCCTGTAATGAAGTCCTGGCTGTCGGGGACGCTGCCCTGCTCGTCCTCTGCGTTGATTCAGGTGTCAGGTCCATCATTCATAGCAGTGAATTTGTTAGAGCAGAAGTTTCTACCATCTCGTGTTCTATTTATATTGAAGAATTTTACGAATTTCTGCACGAGAAAAAGTGCATTGTAATGACTGTCCTTTAGCTGAATGAATACCTTTATACCTGACTGGTCGTTATTTAAGTGTGGCTTGATGGATCTTATCGTTGTATTGTCGATGCGGTCTTTCTGAACAATGTCAATCTGATGTCCCAAAACATTGCTCGGCATTGTTTGATCAAGTCTCCCATGGGTTGATTGTAGTTTCTGTTGTAGAAATAGGCATCCTTATATATCTGTTAAGCGTCTTCGTAATCGTTTTTTGGGAGGAAACACGAGTAGGACTCCATGCTTGTGTCGACCTCCTTCCATGCGACGCTAAGTAAAGAGACAATGCCTGGTTTGGGGCAATACCCAATTTGACTAAGAGCGTGTATCAGGCAATGGTCATCTGTGAGGGTTGACATTATTTGTAGTTTCAGGTTAATCAGTACCCATGTGATTTCATTGGTTTTGTGTATATGTAGAATTTATATCCTGTATCCCTGCTGGTTTGTGAGTGACTGTTGTTTTCGTTGGGATGATGGATGGGCTCCGAATGGGAACTGTTGGTCTGAGGATAATAATAAGCGTCTGTAGCCCGCCATGTAAATTAAAGGAAGTCGAAGGCAATAAAAAACTGCCGACAGACACTTATCAATAATCGACGGGCTTGTGAGTTCGCCCGACCCAGGAGTGGTCTAGGGTCTTCAATTGCCTCACTGCCATCTTATGAGCACACCAGGAGGAACTCTGCAGCTATAAGGTCCAACTCGATCGCTTCCTATCGTCCGTCCCGGACCAGTCACGTTTGTCTCATTGCCACCAGCCAGCAACAAGGAATAGCATTGTCGCACACACAGGTGCAGTGTTTGAGGGCGCGACGTGCTTGAGGGTCGAGCCAGAAATCCCGGAATAGAGTCCTGTCCCTGATAAACTTTGGTTGACTTCCGAACGGGTGCCGCTGATTCGTGCCAGTCCAGGGCCGGGGCCGGCCAAAAATTCTGATCTGGCGTAAATTATATAATTTTGTTCTGCCCTGCTGTCCCTCCTTTTGCTCTTTTGACGACGGATGGGGGGCGTGACGATTATGCGCCTTCCTTGCCGGTGGTGAGGGGGGGAAGCACGGTGACCTGTGTTGGCGCACCAGCCGGGACTGAGCTCCCCAACAACATCCAAGGATCCAAGGTATAGGGGTGATGAGGAGGCGCTGATGGGGAGCTGTTGATGTCCGGATCTTGAAGAGGTGTTATTGGTAGTTAATGGTATAGGGGTGATGAGGAGGTTCTGATGGGGAGCTGTTGGTGTGCGGATGGTAAGGAGGCGTTGATCGGTGTTTGTTGGAATAGCGGTGGTGAGGAAGCGCTGATTGGTAGATATTAGTATAGGGATGATAAAGAGGCGCTGATGGCGACCTGCTGGTGTGCGGATGGTGAGGAGGCGCTTATTGGTAGTTGTTGGTATAGGGGTGATACAGGGGAGGCAGGAAACTCCAAGCGTTTTACGCTAATTGTCACTTGGTGGTTCAATAGGCATCGTGCCGCGAATGATCACATGACTGTAACCTTTAGATAGTTGCGAGTTACCCATGTGTGCCCGGTGCACAGGTAGTTGATGAATTTTTTGTTTTTCCTGATGGAAAAGTTGATTTTTTATTCTCCAACTGAATGTGGCTATTAGGTTGTCAAGCAATTAGAGAATGATAGGCAGATATTTATTTTTGCCACACATAAGCGATTATCAGGAATATATGAAATAGTCAGGAAGCACGAGTTGATTTCGACAATGAGAGGGAGTACAGTAGCGAACGAAAATTCATTTACGATTTAAGACAAAGGTAAATCTTCAATGTACATTTTCCGATCTATGTATAAACCATCGGAAATTTGATTAATATTACCCATTAGGAGGCTTTGTCCAAGCATAGTACTGTAAGAAATTTCTATATGATGTTGAATTCCACGTTGGGAGAAACGGATTTGTTTTTCCGGTTACAGACTGACGAATTTTGCTCGCTACTTTACATTGGCCAGTCCGTTCAAGAAACGCACTGCGTTGTTTACGAAAGCAGATCAAATTTGCCCCCCAAATTTCATGGAAATCACAGATAAAATAATTCCAGCCAATATTCGGCAGCAGGTCTTCGGAGGTGCAATTTTAGGTCGCTATGTGAGTTTTAGGTCCCACAAGAGACCAATTAACTTGAAAGATTCTTCGTATAGCAGAGGTGTGTCGTGGAACGTTAGGGCTGATTTTAGGTGTGGACCAGAGACTAAAATAAAAGGCATGCTTCGGGTTTAGCTGGCGAAAATCGGAATCCGTTTGAGGAAGCACTGCTCCCAACATAGTAAAACACTTTTCTATTTCCTTGTGAATTGTTAGAAGGCTAGGGTATCCGTAGCCTAATATTTAGTAAGTCGCCTCCGTATTACAGCATGGACGTTCTCCAGAGGGAAGTCCATTGGTTGGGATGATTACCGATTCCCACCAGAGGGAAAGAAAAAATGAATTTGAAAACATTCATTTGAACTCAGCTAGGAGGTTCTCGAGAGCACCATCACGCAGATGTTTATCACAGTGATGCGTAGTCGATCCGGCCAAGGTGACTTTTATCATGCAGTACTTACAACTACTGATAGATAACCCAATCTACAAGTTACACGGCTGCTTTCCGTCAAGTAAAGACATTCAGTGAATGTGACTACAATGACTCTACTCCCACATCCAGATCTCTATCTAAAATCACACATTATTCACGAACTACAGTGTTGCATACGCAACACTGATCTAGCGGTGCGTCAAGGTGATGCATCTAGCGGGGTGTCTAGGTGAAGCATCTAGCAACGCGTGTTGGGGATGCGAATAGCGGATTTTTGGTGGGTGTGGGGGGTGTCAGTGTCGGTGTGGCAGGTGTATTGTGTGGTGTAGATGAATGGGTTATAATAGGGCATTGTGTATTGTGTGTTGGAAATCAATTGAGTTGTTATAGATGCATGTATTGTTGTACACAAGTTTATTGTATTGCAATTTTCAATTGCGTTGGCATTCGACGTTTTAATGTAATTCATTACTGGGCCGTTGGGTTAGGATAAGCAAACATAGATATATCGTATAATTTTAATACAAACAATTACAGAGTAATTTGCATGCGGTATGAAATGTCATAGTTCCGCACATATTTTGGTTGCATGAATTTTTATTCTCGGACTTGTTTACAGCAAATGTTTAGGCTTTGGTATCATTTTTCCGTAATTCTTTGTTGTAAAAACTTTGGATAATATTTTTTACAGGATATTTCGACATAGATGATACGCAAAGTAAAGACAGTACGTTTTACACACCAACTACGATCACTCTGAATTGTTTTTTGTGGTATGAGTGCAATATTTGCATGAGTTTTTTAATATGTAGCTATATTTCCTACATATACTAATGAACTAACCCAAGCGAATCGAAAAAGTAGTGTTTATTCCTATTTTTGTATATGAGGATCCAATGTCCTATCATACTAGGATCGCTTTCGTCGTTGACAATCATGTACCCGTCTATGGGATGAATTGGCAATTTGGTCTTCGGCAAATCATACTGAATATGTTTGTTTCATAACAGGATCGCTCATTGATATTTTACCAATTTGATTATTACTAATTTTTACTGTAGATAATTGGGGAACACCCTCCTTGCTGAATTTTATTTGGATGATCTCCAGTGTATAATCTACCAGGAATAAGATCTTATTTGAAGTGGGCGCAACTTCGCAATTCTTTGTTATACGCATGTTTGCTCTTTTTCCAGGTTGATCACATCTTCCGAGACCGTCGGTCATGTATCAATAATGAACATGGTTCTTCCTTCCGGGAAATTTTGTCTTGTGATGAGATGAGAGCTGTTGCGCATTCCTAGAGCTGAGTGTTCGATGGTACGTTTGAGCGCACTCTCTGGGGAACACTGATCTAATGTTCGTAACGCAGTTTCCGTTCACACCGACAACAACGTTTGTCATTTCGTTATGTTGGAAATAGTTAGGATAACGATCATATGCTCCGTTGTGTGCTTCTTGATCAATGAGAAATATGGCTAATCTATGATGAACAACCCCGTTGAAGGGTGAATCAATGGCAATGGAGTTTTGAGCGGTCAGGAGAACGATTGTTTTGACAATTGGCCTATCGAACATGTATTCAATGAGTTCATTATTTTGTGAGTGCTTTTATTAGAGCTAGCAATGCTGTAGGGTATAGAATAACCTTCTTGCACCTTAACTTGCACGAATCTACTACATAGATGTATTGTTCTTTGTCGTGCAATAGAAAAACTGTACTTGGTTTGGCCAGCACCAAACGTGTATTTATAGATGCATTGTCCACTAAGAAAACTGTTGCTCCCTGATACATCAATATTTAGAGTCCCATCTTATGTATACTAAGACGTCTACTTTCTTGAATCCATGTCTCATTAGGGTTGAGATTAGTAAAATTCGCCGCAGCGATGGTATCTGGGATCGGTATTTGAAGGGATTTATACATCATATTCAATCCCTTGCTGTTTAGATCGGAACTTTTCATGGATGTATACGCGTGGAGATTATTTAACAGTCATTTATAACTGTTCCCTTCGACTGCATACCATTTAAGAATAGAGAGTCACGCTGGAACATGCGATGAAAAAATCCGTCATCGAGTGTAACATTTGCAGCGGCTGCCAATGCTGAGCTACCAGCATTCCTAACACGGATTTTCACTTTTGCAGTTAACTAGCTCAAATCAACTATTTCATCATCGGAGCCTGGAATATGGAGTTCGATAAATGAATCTGTAATTCTAGCATCTTACATGCTGCTGTTTGTACTAAGATCATTTCTTTCAAATTTTGACTCGATACATGATTCAATTGAATATTTCTTGTTGACTGAGGGGAACATATCAATCACTCCCAAACTGCATTTTCTCGTAGGGGCTTCCAGCCCCGTCATGTTGAGAGATGATCCA
>SDVV010029172.1:0-11855 GCA_016164225.1 Gammarus roeselii
CCAAAGGGCCCCAGAAAGATCCAAGTGGACCACCCCAAATCCACCCGGTCTCCCAAGTCCCCCGGGCTCCCGAAACCCCGGGTCCTCGAGTCCCGCGGATCCCACGAGTACCTCCTCTCCCTGGGTCACCTTCTCTCAACCAACCTCGTTACATATAATAATAATGATAAAATTTAAAATTCATCACCATGAAAAAAGGGCAGAAAAAAATAATAGAGCCCAAGCAAGAAGAAATAATAAAATACTAAAATAAAGTGTTAATGATCTATAAAATGAATAAGCATCCATCCACCCCAAATGGCGCTAGGGCAAAGGTTGTGACGCCACAATGTTTCCAGATCAGCGAGGTTCGTGCCGTGTTTACTGTTCATAACGAATATTGGTTGTTCTCAATTAAAGAACATTGTTAATGGGACTCGATTGGATCCCTTTACACATTTCAAGTGAGCCTAAGGTCGCTTTCGTTGATGACAGAGTCTCGTTCGATGGTTGCAAATCTGCCTATGTTTCGACCATCATCGTGTGGACCGTATGTAAAGGCGAAATCTTCTGATTCTAGTAGGTTCTCACTCCATCTCGTGCTTCTTTTATAGCGTAAATGATGGTTACTGCGTAGTTCTCAAAGAATGTCCTCAATTCTATGCTCTTTGAGTCGCAGAGGTCGGTAGTTTCACAGATTAAGTTATGTTGGGAGGCCTATCCCATAGGGAGCCGAGGCTCGAATTTGAATTTGATTTGAGCCTCATTTCCACCAGAGCCTAAACGTGAGTCATTATAGGCTCCCCCGTAGGGTGCAACCGTCGTTGATTCAGGTAAGTTCGCACGGCCTCGCGTGCGAAAATATTAGTCATGTCAAGATAAAGTCAGTACATATTTCAACTGTGGCATATTCGCGTACTAGCGAATACGAGAAAGTAAAGAGTTAACGCGTATCTTCGTAAAATGTGTTGTTATTTCTGTGCTTAATGGGGTGGAGAGACCACCTCACTTGCTCAGGTGTTCGGGGGTTTAGACAGCTTCGAGTAGTCCGGTGTGTTTTCCGAAAGCGTTAAGCTTTTCACGGTAGGTTGGGTCCGTGAGTAGGCTTTGTAGGTTGCACGGGGGATTTAGGAACGCTCGTCGGGCTGCCGCGAGTTCGTTGCAATCCATCAGTAAGTGTTCCACGCTGATAGCCACTTGTACAGGGGCAAGGTGGCGCGTTTGGTCCTATGTCGACATCCATCAGGTTGTTGTGAGTTATCCACGTATGTCCCGTGCACAAGCGGTTGATGAACACTTGGTCATTTCTGTTGATGAACTTTGTTTCCCATTCTCCGACTGAGGGTTTCACTGAAAGCATTTCTTGTCCACTCTGTTGCCACATTTCATCCCACCGGGATGTTATATGGGAGTTAATGATAGGGAACCAGTCCCGGTAATGTATTGCGAAAAATTGTTCTTGGTGAGTAGATGCTAGTTTAGCAAGCGAGTCCGCAAGTTCGTTTCCTCTTATTCCCGCGTGCCAGGGGATCCAGCAGAATTCCACTGCCTGACCTGTGTCGGTCATCACAAAGAGATCGTGCTGCATTTTACGTAGAACGGGATGTTCGTAGTGCAAAAAGCATGTCTAAGTATTTGCTTGCTCTTTCTGCGCTGAGATTTGTTCTAGCTCTCCATTAGGTGCTCGGTTTTTGCGAGGAGTCTGACTGACAGATGGTAGAGCCTCCTCTGTATGAATTACGAATTTCAACGCCGATCTAATTTTGGTAGCCTCTTGACCAGCCTTACCGAGTTTATGTTTACGTTTCACCAATAAATATGGAATAAAAAAATGCGCAGATTTAGATCCCAGCAAAAATAAGGGAGCAACCTTTATTGCTGTATGTACAGATACAGACAATAGGCCGAAATCCCCTAGCAAGGGGGGTGGCCGACGGCAAGGCGAACCTCACACTCTCATACACTCACACTCGCACACCTTAGCCCTTTAGCGCAAAAGGGTCCGACCGGGAGCCCTGCAACACACCCTCCGGGTCATGAATGCGGTTCGAGGTCAGTGTCGGCAGTAGGGCCCGACAGTGTGACTGGTTTACCCCTGCTGCGTCATGATGACCACCCTCCCCCCCCCCCGCCAACGACCACATCGTCTCTCAACGATGTGCCTAGGGCGGGAACGTGCATCAGAGCAGCGTCAAAACTCATCCGTTCACAATCATTCTCCACTTACTCTTATCTAGTGCACACTCTATCGCTACCTCCACACTCAGGTCCCTCCTTCCTAACGCCTGCTTCACACCATCTATCCACCCAAACTTCGGTCTCCCTCTAGGCCTACGTCCACTCACCTCTGCCTTCCACACCCTTTTCACCAATCTCCCCTCATCCATCCTCACCACGTGCCCGAACCATCTCGGAGCATGCGAATCAACTCTGTCCTCTAACTTCTTCTCCATCCCAATTCCGATTCGAACCACGTCGTTAGTGAACCTGTCTCTCAGCGACACTCCAGCCATGTTCCTCAAACATTTCATCTCGAAAACATTCAACCTTCTTCTCTCCTCTACTCTCACCCAAGTATCAGCTCCGTACAGCACAGTTGATACAACGACACCCTTATACAGCCCTCTATTTGCTTCCATCCCCAACGTCCTGCAGCTCATTACGCTCTTTCAGTGCACCCAACACTTTACACCCCTCCTTCACTTGCGACTTCACCTCTGTTTCTACTATTTCAGTCTTCTCCAAATGGGAGCCCAGATACTTACAACACTGAACTTCTTTTAACAACTCTGCATTTAGGAGAATGCTAATACTGCTCGCATCGGCAGTCCTCGAGCATCTCATTACTTTACTTTTACCCACGTTTACTCGAAGCTTCCTTCTCTCACGCACTCTACCAAACTCTGACACCAGCCTACATAGCTTCTCCTCTGAATCCGCCACCAGAGCCGTATCATCCGCAAACAGCAACTGGCTCAACTGCCAACTCCGCCCATTCGCTTCCAACAGCTCCAAGCCACGACCCAGTACACTCGCGTTCACCTCCCTGACCACTCCATCCATATAGAGATTGAACAGCCAAGAAGACGTCACGCAGCCCTGTGTCAGACCGACTTTCACTGTGAACCAATCATTCACCTTGCTTCCCACTCTGACATACGCTCGGCTGCCAACATAAAAACTCTGCACCACTTTCAACAGCTTTCCACCCACTCCATACAAAAGCAACACTATCCACATTGCTTTACTGTGAATCCTGTCGTATGCCTTTTCCAGATCCATGAGGGCCCAGAACACATCATTTCCCTTTGCAAGGTACTCCTCACAGACCTGTCTAACTGCAAAAATCTGATCGGCACACCCTATACCACTCCTAAAGCCACACTGTTCCTCTCCAATTGCGCAATCCGTCATTCTCTAATCCTTTTGATCAGCACTCTGCCATACAGCTTACTGACCACACGACAAACTGATACCTCTTGAGTTACAGCATTCATTTTTATCTCCTTTGCCCTTATACAGCGGGACAATGCAGGCACCGCCACTCAATCGATACCACGCCCGCCACAAAACAGATGTTCAGTAGCCTAACCAACCATTCGGCAATCGTTATTCCACCCTTTTCAAGCACTCAGTCGCAACGCTATTCAAACCAAGGGCTTTCCCTGCTTCCATCACCTCCACCGCCACCTGTCCGCAGCAAGTGTCTCCAAAAACCGGCATCCGCGCACCACCACCCACAGCAGCAATGTCAGCCTCTCTGTTATCCTCGACATTCAACAATTCATCAAAATACTCGGCCCACCTTTTCCCTACACCACCACTTTCCGTCAACAGCTGGCCGTTCTCATCTTTCACTGCCTCCTTCTTTCCGGTCTCTCCCTTTCTCACCCTCTTGACCTCTTTCCAGAACATCTTTTCGTTCTCCTCAAAGTTCTGGCACAACCGTCTGTCCCACCTGGCATCAGCATCCTTTTTGGTTCTCCTCACCACTCGCTTTACCTCCTTTCTCGTCTCCTTATAGTTGTCATAGGCCACCACCGATTTCGCCTGCAACCACTCCTCACAAGCTCTTCTCTTCTACGCCACCGCCAGTTTGACTTCCTCGTTCCACCACTCGCAGCCCTTCCGTCTGCACCCGCCCACACGTCGCCCATCACACACATTTCTCGACCGTCACAACAAGGCATCTCTGAACATCTCCCATTCTTCCTCCACATCTTGCAGGTCCTACCCTCTTACGTTGTCAAATTCCTCCCTCAACGCCCGCTGGAACTCCTCCGCTCTGCTTTTCTGATTTAGCTCACTCACTTTCACAACCTCTCTTCCTCCTCCCACTCCTTTGTTCCCCTTTCACCTAAGCTCCACTCTCAATCTTTCCTCCACCAGCAGATGGTCAGACACTCCTCCACCACCTCCTCTCAACACCCGCACATCCAACAGCTTCCGCACCACTCTCCTCGAAACTAGCACAAAATCCATCAGCGCTCTCTACACCACTTCACCTTAGGCCATCCTTACCCATGAGTACTTGTGGATGTCTCGCTTCTTGAACAGGCTGTTTCCCACTACCAGCTCCTGCTCCATGCATAAATCCAAGAGATTTTCTCCACTATCATTTTTATCAGGAACGACATACTTCCCTATCACATTATCCACTACTGCATCTCCCACTCTCGCATTCAGGTCGCCCAGTACAATCACTTTGAATTTACTTCCGAAACTCTGAATACACTCGCTCAGGTCAGTCCAAAATTGTTCGCTCTCCTCCTCACTCCTCTCGCTACCAGGTCCCTACGCACTCACAAATACCCCTTTTTCAACGCCAAACTTTACTTTCACACACATCAATCTTGAGGACACCTCTTTCCACTCAGTAACGCTAGTTGCCAGTCGATCACTCAATAGCAACACCACACCTTCTCGTGCCCAATCTTCATCCACGCCTGACTTTCTTCCACTTACCACTCCAAACTCACATTCGCCCTTACCCTTCAACTTAGTCTCACTCAGCGCCAACACATCTAACTTCCTCCTCACAAACGTATCACCAATCTCTCGCCTCTTTGCTTCATTCGTACTACAACCACGCACATTCAGCAACCCTAACAATAGGGTTTGGAGAGGTGTGAGCCTTTCTTCCCCCCCCTTGTCTTGCAGTCTTTTAGGGAGAAATTTTACAGAGGAGGGGATTCCTAGCCCCCTCG
This sequence comes from Gammarus roeselii, assembly GCA_016164225.1. NCBI lineage: Eukaryota > Metazoa > Arthropoda > Malacostraca > Amphipoda > Gammaridae > Gammarus > Gammarus roeselii. Next base: position 5,187 of record SDVV010029172.1, read on the forward strand.
CCCCACCCCGCAGGGGTTGCGGTAGCAGTATTCTAAGCCCCGGCTACAGGGCTCCTTTTTTAGTCGCCTCTTACGACCCGCAGGGGTTGCGGTAGCAGTATTCTAAGCCCCGGCTACAGGGCTCCTTTTTTAGTCGCCTCTTACGACCCGCAGGGGTTACGGTAGCATTATTCTAACACCCCCGCTATGGGGGCACTGTTATATGTGAATAGGGAAAAAAAAGTCATCAATTAGCACGGGAATGCTAGAATACTCCACCGAAATTTGAAGGGATGCATGTTATGAAAATGGCCTACCTTGTAATCTGGGACGACGATTTGTTGCTGCCCACGAGGACGCCTACATGAGTCAGGCGGGCAAACTTCATCAGGATGCCTTGCCTGCTGTGGCGGCGACTGGGGCCCCGGCACCAACGAAAGTTACTCCCCCCACCCTGTTTCATACCCTCGCCAATGAGGATCGCGCAGTGTGCGCCGTCTCTGTGAAGAAGACGCAGCCTGTGCCCTGCCGCACAACCTAAAAAAATGATTCAGATGGCAGCAATAACACTCTACCCAATCACTAAGCCAGTCAACCCTTTCTCTCCTCCCACCGCGCGTGTCGGTGAAGTTCGAGAATTTCGGGCGGTGCGCCGGCACGGTTTCAACCACCGCAGGTGGAAGCTGGGCTAAGTAACAACAACTAAGACGATCTGCTCAGGTCAACAGGTATTCACGGCATATCAGAAAGAATTCCTATCACTCAATACAGACGTGTAATACAAATGAGTGGTTTAGAGATTTGTTAGTGGCGCAGTAGAGAAGAAGTCCTCCGAGACGGACAACGGGGATCACATGCGTAAGGTGGGCACTGGTTTGGTGAAACTCACGCACGAGAACAGCAAGAATGGAATGGATAGGTAGAGTCTGAGAAAAATAATGCATGAAGTAAAGAGTGCAGCACCCCATCCTATACTTGGGAAATTGTTATAGGCCTCGGAGGAAGGAAAACCATTAGCTTGGGTTTCGCCACCTTAATGTAACCTACAGTACACGGGACTGTACACTAAATATAACTTGCAGGTAATTGTATTCACAAGGCCTATCAAATGTTGCCATATTCAAAGATGTCGATTTTTTAAACGAAAGTTTATATTGGTTTCATAGAACGATAAAGCTTCAATTGCACTTGGACACTACCTTTGTCAGATATGCTAAATACTGACATTTAGGAAAATAAGCATGATTGACTTACATGAGAATCGAGCCTGGGACAGCCATGTGGCCTAGGTGCTTTACCGAGTTAGTCACGCGACTGCCCCGAGTTCGATTCTCGGTGAGGTCGATTATATTTATCTCTGAGAGCGTACACCAAGCTCATCAAATGTAGTTTAATTGGGGAAAATGTATCAATTTGAAGAGAAGTCGTCTCAGTTTTCGCCCTTACCCTTTTTTTTTGTTAAATCGAAATATTGGTATCGGTTTTATAACCGGAACACATCTAAAACTACTAAATGTTTCTCGAAGTATTGTAAATCCATCTGAGTGGCATTAAATTGCTGAGCCTGCTGTACCAGACATATCCGTCGTTAGAAGTGCAAAAGTAGAAAGTAAGACTTGGCGTTTCCGAAAATGTTTGTATAGCTGTCTTATCTTAATCGAAGTGAATCCTGTCATTTCCTTGTTCTAATCGAAAAGTGAGGCCTTCCCCTTGGCACTAACAGTGCAGCCAGCAGGGACCATCTCATCGCTCGAGTCGCTATCATCGTCATGGGAACTGCCAGAGCTCACCTCCACTGTGCCAGACGCACTCTTGGTGTCGTTTTTGACATCACGAGCACTCTCGTTCTTGTTGCCCAGCACTGTGAGAATGGGTAGCATCGCTTCACTGTCGGTTTCTGTAATCGAGTGACACTCAAACTCCGGTACAGAGATGTTGTTGGTCCGAGTTACTGGCTTTGCGGGATGGTTCACGAGGAGAGGTTCCATGCGGGCTTGTTGCCGATTGAACTGCTGTTGGTTGTATATTTGTTGGTGGTTAAGCATAGGCAAATTCGTCACCTGCTGGTGGTTGTTGTTACACAGTAACTGCTGGTTGTACAACCTTTGGTGCTGGGCATATATTAATCCTTGTTGTTGTGGGGCGCCAAAACCAGATTTACTTCGAACAGATATAGAATTGTTCGGGTGATAATTGTGTGCTGAGCTTTCTCCCTGGTGCGCTGCTAATTGGTAGTGAATGGAGTCCTGCTGTGCATTAACATACCTGCATTGCTGACTCTGTGCAATGTTACTCGAATAAATTGGTCTCGTTTCACATGAAGTGGTTGCACCCATCAAATGTTCAGTAAAGCTAATTCCAATCGCGACATCTCCTCTACTTTGAGCAGGAACTGCATTCTGAACAGTGCCCACAGTTGGCTGTAACGACATGGCAGAGTGTCTTGTAATTGTTGATTCAGGTTGAGAAAACACAGAGCTTTGGTGACGAGCAGCCGCATAATTTTCGAAAGCGTGGTTGCCAGCAGCGTCACTTTGTGAAGGAGGACTGACGTTGATCTGAGGGGCAGTTGCTCTCGTAGCATTCTGCAATTGGTATTGTTGGAGCAAGTTATGGTGCACATTAAAAGGCCCAGATGGACCAGTACCATAGTACTGTGGCTGTAATTGCGACGATGGCTGAGAAGGCTGCTGATGTGGCACCGTGGAGGTCCTAGCCAACGAATGAGGCTGAGTTAGACGTACGTACTGAGGAGAGTTGAAGCGAGACCCGTTCATCGCGGCATGTTGAATGTGAGGAATGTTGTGGTGGTGGATATTAGTTGGACTTTGTAGCATGTAGTGATTAAGGAGGTTATCGTTATTATTAGCAGCTTGCATTGCGGGCCTTTGATCTAAATATTGACCCGCCTCCCCAACTGGGCTGTGGGTCCGATGAGGGTTTAGCTGATACAGTTGCTGCGGCGACTGGCTGCTGGAGAAGCCTCCCAGCACGTGGGTTGGGATCGTCGACGGCATGGAAGGGTGCGAAGAGGAAGGATGTATCGGGGGGAATGGAGTGGTGGTGGGGTGGGGAGTGGGCGGGTTGGAAGGGGTTGTGGAGGGCATGGGCACAGACCCTGGCAAGTAGAGGGACGAGTGCAGTGATGGCAGGGAACCCTGCGATGAACCTGGACACAAAATAAACATCAACATTGAAACCATCGTTTCGTAGTCACTGCAATCAAACTGAACCTTTATAGGAATATCAAAGAAACTTATGAAGCTTGAATATCGAAATTCATTCGAAAACTCATATAGGAAAAACTTGATTGGTATTATTAAATTATCTCGTCTCTCACGATAGTAATTACCATGAGCTCAAATTTGACAATGGAACTCGCACAAAAATACTGCGCGGCAATTCAATAGTTTGAAGGATGGAGACAAAACATTCAAGATAAATAGTTTTGATAGACAACAACAGACAAATACCGCAGCAACACATTTCGAGGTGGCGTGCATGTACACTGCCCATGTCGGTCTGTTTGATACTTATGATACTCCTGCCAAATAATGGCCAGAAGAAACGTTAACACACTGGCAATGTCAGGCTGTTAAATACTTGCGCTGCTCCTGCCCAGTCTTTGCCTGAAGGAGCCCTTACACCCTGGCCATGTCGGTCTATTGAATACTTATGCTGCCCCTGCCAGGTAATAACCTGAAGGAGCGCCTACACACTGACAATGTCGGGCTATTTAATACTTATGCTGATATTGCCCGGTAATAACCTGAAGGAGCGCCTACACACTATCTATGTCGGACCGTTTGATATTTGAGCTGCTCATGCTGTGCCGAGAGCCCGGCTAGGTCGGGCTAAATAATTACGCTCTCTATGCCTAGCAATGACATGGAGGTGCACATACATGCTGGACATGTCTGGCTGTTGAATACTTACGCTGCTCATGCTTGGCGATGGCCTGGAGGCGCGCATACACACCGGCCATGTCAGGTCTTTTCTTAGCAGCCCGTACCACACACTCCTGGAACAGAAAGTTCATCTAAAAAGGATTTTCCTACACAGGAGCCTGAGTGAACTTTCATAGAAGAATTTAATCCCGAGTGTCTGTGCCAAAAGGACACCGACTCTAGTGCACTAGAAAGCCTTGGCACTCAAATCAACTCTCGATTGAAGATTACAATAAATGATAAACTGTACAATGTTTTGTGAGTGAAAGATAATCCTCAACGAATAAGTGATCTTTATTATCTGTGAGCAACGAAGGATAAGGAGTTCACGACAGACTTGATCGGGTGCCATTAGCACAGCACGATCATCCAAAATCCATCGAATAAGGATGGCAGAGAAGAGTCCTTTTGGAGGATAAGGAGCAAACAACAGACTCGATAGGGTGCCATAGGCACGGTCACTCAAGCTCCATCGAACAAGGATGGCAGGGTAGAGTCCCTTCGGAGGATACGGAGTACACTGCAGGCTCTATAAGGTGCCATTGGCACGGTAACCCCAAGCTACTTCGAACACAAGGATGGCAGGAAAGAGTTCCTTTTACTTTTATTCCTATATCAACTGTCCAAATTAAATTAACTAGAAAAATGTTTTTTTATATCAATGTTTTATTGACGTCAGAAGGTAAGTTTTTGTGCAAAAAAAGTATTTTAATCAACGTTTTATTGACGTCAGAAGGGGAGTTTTTATGCAAAAAAATAAGCTGCGTTGCCAGAGTGAACTTGTTAGGTAGCAATCAGTGCCCTTCATGCGCCTGCAAGACACTGCGAATTAGGTGCAAATCTGTTCGGGGGGCGGCCAGAGCCAAGGCTGAAAACATGCGTACCACGACAACGGTGTGAACCGGTTCGGTTGGAAGTAGCACCGTGCTGCTAAGCCGCGCACCAGTGTACCAGCACTGTTCCCTTTCTGCTGCCCGTTGAGGGTTTTCAAGCGGCCTTCCTTCGTCATCTGAATCATCGAAGCCATCATAGCCGAAATGGACAATATAAGACTGGTGCAGGGCAGCGGTCACTTCGTGTACTCCTCATCCCATTGCCCACAGATACCTGAAAACACTCTTTCTCGTAAGAGCCGTATGGTTTGCATTGAACTTCTGGTTTTATTCAATGGATCCTGAAGAGAAAACATTACAGAGACGTGCGTACCACGACACCAACGTGAACCGGTTTGGTTGGAAGTAGCACCGTGTTGCTAAGCCGCGCAGTAGTGTACCGGCACTGCTCACTTTCTGCTGCCTGTTGAGGGTTTTTAAGCGGCCCCTCCTCCGTCATCTGAACCATCGAAGTCATGATAGCCGAAATTGACAATATAAGACTGGGGTGGGCGGCGGTCACTTCGTGTACTCCTCATCCCATTGCTCACAGATAACTGAAAACACTCTTTTGCACTCCTGGTTTTATTTAATTAATCCTGAACAGAAAACATTACAGAGACGTTTTTACGAAAGAATCTTGATAACTCCGTTGAACGTAGTTTTCGACCGATTTAGACCTTTGTGTCTTATAACCTTACTCGGGAATCTCGAAACTTTCAAGTTCCTCAACTGTCCTCGAGTTTATAGGAAAAAGAAACTTTTGTCCGCAAGGCGGCGCGTGGTGTCTTGCGCCTATCGGTCTAAATGTCGTTCAGGTACCGGGGCGCGCTCGTGCATCCGGCAGCTGCAACCCCCAACCCCCTTCCTTCCTATATAAGCGTGAGCTGAGCTGCCCCATCATTCATGACGGACAAGACCTGCAGGTGATAGCTCCAGCGCACTCCAACTGAACCATCGGACAGCGAACAACACCGGAGAGGACCCAGCAGCAGCCAAGGAAACGACAGCAGTTACAAGTGAACCCAGCTTGTCGTAGTGTCAGGCCTGGCAGCTGACTACACCCACCGGAGCAGGCACGAAGACCAGTGACCCAGCAGCAGCCACAAGAGAACTCAGCTTGTCATAGAGACAGGCCTGAGAGCTGGCGACACCCACCGGAGCAGCCACGAAGACCAGCTCAAGATTATCTTCTTTCTCAAAGAGGGCCCAGCGGACGACATGAGCGGCTAAGCATCACGTCCCCCTGGCGGCCTTCGGCGGTCTACCCACGAGCACGAGCAGCTCCCATCATTCCTATATGTCTTTCTCTTTCTCTATATTCACGCTCGTCTCATCTTAGTGACCCTGCTGTCCCCAGGATGGTAGATTGCCCCCAACTGTGACGGTCCCAGCCCTTTTGGGGTGCTTATGGTAGCAGCACTGGCGATACAGAAAGGGGGGGCAAGTCCTGGGGGTCAGAGCAGCAGGGGTGAGTAGGATAGTGGTACCCACCAGTGTAATAGGGCTAGGATAGTGCACTGGTGGTCTGCGTAGGCTTCGTCATTTTTCTGATGGCGTTCTCCACCCTCTCAACGATGGGAACATGAATTAACATGTTGGCTAACCAGTACCGGTGGTACTTGGGAGTCGGAAGACAGACATCAGCAGTGGGATGGTGCACCTCCTGGCTAGCTCTGCATCCATCATAACCACTGTGAAAAATGACGCGGCGGTTGGGGAGGAACACTTGGGATGACCTTTGTTCCCCTACCTGACCAAAAACTGATAGCTTAGAGTAGGGATTGCGCACCCCTACACTTTGCCCGTGATAGTGCGGAACCAGCGGGTGTGGGGGTTAGATTTAGGGATAACTAGGTAGACATAGGCCC